>QNTS01005659.1:37990-48780 GCA_003317085.1 Hucho hucho
TCGGGGGGGGGGAGGAGGAGGAGCGGAGCAGGCCCTACTGCTGTCGGGAGGAGGAGCGGAGCAGGCCCTACTGCTGTCGGGAGGAGGAGCGGAGCAGGCCCTACTGCTGTCGGGAGGAGGCGGGGCAACTGACATGCCCTCCTAAAACTGGTTATAACTCCAGTTCTGTTTGTGATATTAAGATTCTAACGACAGTGTGTTTATATAGATCAGTTTAGGACGAGGACGGAGGGAGGCATAAAAAATACAATTCATAACCAGTCAAAATGGCTGCTTTCGCGGTTCTAGTGTTAAAAGATAAGGGGGGGAAAAATCCTAAAATGAGGTGAATTCACATTTCAGATATGGTCCTGCTTATGACTGCTAGGGGGCAGTGCAGTTCAATCTACCACAGTAGACGGCGCTCACCTAGCTGCTGTCCCCCATCCACTCAAACGATGGTAGTTAATGCCGTTTTAGGTTCTCTGTGTCCCTCTCCTCCACGTTTTCAGCTGTCATTTACACGAGACTTCGTGTCCCACTTGTCGTCAACGTGACGGCTCGCTGCAGTGATGTACGACAGCCTGTTCATAGACGTCCATCAATCTGTTGCTGACGTAACGTTACGGGGTTTCACAGCTTGCGCTTTGTACTTGCAGAGCAATCATTGAACAATTCTTCCATCCAGGCCTTGACAAAAAAAATACTTCAATAAATTGTTAGAATAAGGCTGTAACATAACAAAATGTGGAAAAAGTCAAGGGGCCTGAATAGTTTATTTCGGGAAAATATTCAGACCCCTTGACTTCTTTTGTGACATTACAGCCTTGTTCTATAGAATTATAGATTTATGGATTTTTAATGCATTGTTTTATCTTCATTCCACCTGCCCTTCAACCACACAATATTTCTAGATTTCATATTGAAATATGTGATTTAAAAAAATACAAATAAATTAGGTTAGGGATATTTTCTTAACATTAACGATCAAAATCAAATTTTATTTGTCACATACACATGTTTAGCAGATGTTAATGCGAGTGTAGCGAAATGCTTCTAGTTCCGACCATGCAGTAGTATCTAACAAGTAATCTAACATTTTGTTAAAACGTTTAAATGTCACACCCCTAATGGGAGCCATACGTTTAATCTATTTCATGAATTGACGGTCTCTTGATTTATTTAATTTTTTGACATAATGAACATTACATTTAGGCAACACAACTAGTAATGACCCTTTGTCTGCCTCCTTCCCAAGGGTCATGAAATGGCTACTAATCTCTCCAAAGCCGGCATCGAGACCACTGTAATAGCCGACGCTGCCATATTTGCAGTGATGTCCCGCGTGAATAAGGTGAGTTTTACACTTACTGTTATGGTGCTTTGTTTTTTGTGATTTCCTTAACACAGACAGAACATAAAGTAGAAGTAGTAATATCGATGCGTTTTAATTCAAAGTGCTTATTTCCAGGTCTTATTTCATCAGAACCACTGATTACATTAACAATAAGGAGTATTTTCTTTCACTACAGGAGAGTTTGTCTTATTGTCAATGCAACTAAACTAGTTTGATTCTGTTCCTCCTATTGGTTGACCTCTCACCAGGTTATTATTGGAACACAGACCGTTCTGGCCAATGGCGGGCTCAGGGCGGTCAATGGAACCCACACTGTGGCTCTAGCAGCCAGGCACCACTCGACTCCGCTCATCGTCTGTGCTCCCATGTTCAAGCTCTCGCCTCAGGTATTCACAACAACACTCATCGGGAACAGTATAATGACTTTCTGAATAGAAGTGTGTGTCACCTGAGGCCTGCTTCACTAATAGGTGATAGGGTGAGGCCAAACTTCCTCAGACTATGACGTTGTCTTCTGTTATATTCATCGTTGTGTGACTAGACTGGTTGGATTTTGTGTTTCTCAGTTTCCCAATGAAGAAGACACATTCCATAAGTTTGTCTCCCCACACGAGGTGCTTCCCTTCACAGAAGGTAAACTTGCATTCTTTGCCCGTCCTTTTTCTCACCTACAGTGCCTTCGGGAAAGTATTCAGACCCCTTGACTTTTTCCACATTTTGTTAAGTTACAGCCTTATTCTAAAATTGATTTAAGTATTTTTTTCCCCCCTCCTCAATCTACACACAATACCCCATAATGGCATCACAATACCCCATAATGGCATCACAATACCCCATAATGACATCACAATACCCCATAATGACATCACAATACCCCATAATGAGAAGGCAAAAAACATGTTTTTAAAAATTGCAAATGTACAAAAAAAATAAAAGAAATACGGAAATGTCATATTTACAAAGTATTCAGACCCTTTACTCAGTACTTTTGTTGAAGCACCTTTTGGCAGCGATTACAGCCTGGAGTCTTCTTTGGTATGAAGCTACAACCTTCAATGCTGCAGAAATGTTTTGGTACCCTTCCCCAGATCTGTGCCTCGACACAATCCTGTCTCGGAGCTCTACGGACAATATAAACTGTACATGCACTCACCAAACATGTGACTTTACTCTGTTTGTCTCTATAGGAGAAATTCTATCCAAGGTGAACGTGCACTGCCCCGTGTTCGACTACGTTCCTCCTGAACTCATCACACTGTTCATCTCTAACATCGGTGGCAACGCCCCCTCTTACATCTACCGGCTGATGAGTGAGCTCTACCACCCCGAGGACCACGACCTGTAATGAAATGCAGACAATCCTCCTAATAAAGAAAGGTTTATGGCAACGTAGTGCGTTTTTTGTTTTGTCTATTCAATGATTTGTGAAACCACTTTGGACTCATAGTTAAGTTTTTATACAGTCTTGATTTGCTGCAATTTTAAGAATTTTTGGTTTCAGGCTGCATTCTAATTTAATAGCGGACGTGTAATGCTTACCACATCCGCCACGCTGATCCTCAACACGGGGGCCCCTCAGGGGTGGGTGCTCAGCCTGCTCCTGTATTCCCTGTTCACTCATGACTGCATGGCCAGGCATGACTCCAACACAATCATGAAGTTTGCTGATGACACAACAGTGGTAGGCCTGATTACTGACAACGATAAGACACCCTATAGGGAGGAGGTCAGAGAACTGACAGTGTGGTGCAAGGACAACAACCTCTCCCTCAACGTGATCAAGACAAAGGAGATGATTGTGGACTACAGGGAAAGGAGGACCGGGCACGCCCCCATTCTCATCGACAGGGCTGTAGTGGAGCAGGTTGCGAGCTTCAAGTTCCTTGCTGTCCACATCACCAACAAACTAACATGGTCCAAGCACACCAAGACAGTCGTGAAGAGGGATAGACAAAACCTATTCCCCCTCAGGAGACTTAAAAGATTTGGCATGGGTCCTCAGATCCTCAAAAGGTTTTACAGCTGCACCATCGAGAGGATCCTGACGGGTTGCATCACTGCCTGGTATGGCAACTGCTCGGCCTCCGACCGCAAGGCACTACAGAGGGTAGTGCGTACGGCCCAGGACATCACCGGGGCCAAGCTGCCTGACATCCAGGACCTCTATAACAGGCAGTGTCAGAGGAAGATCCTAAAAATGGTCAGACTCCAGCCACCCTAGTCATAGACTGTTCTCTGTCGTGCGGTAGCAGAGCGTCAAGTCTAGAGCACACGCTGCTGCTACTCTGTTATTATCTATGCATAGTCACTTTAACTCTACCTACATGTACATATTACCTCGACACCAGTGCCCCCCACACATGACACATTGGCTCTGTACCGGTACCCTCTGTACCGGTACAGCCCCACTATTGTAATTTACTGCTGCTCTTTTAATTATTTGTTATTCTTATGTCTTACTTTTTAGGTATTTTCTTAAAACTGCATTGTTGGTTAAGGGCTTGTAAGTAAGCATGTCACTGTAAGGTCTGTTGTATTCGGGGCATGTGACAAATAAAAAAAATGTATTATACATCTCCATTAGAAAAAAAAAAAAAAAAGAGTATCATTATTAACACAGTACACATGATCATCCCAATTCTAGCTCCAAGACAGCGGCAATTTGGAAAGAAAACCTATATATTGGCACATTGAACCGTGTGCTAAAACACGTCACATCTGAATTCCTACTATCTTTATGCAGCTTCGCCATTACACTGATTAGGCCACTTCATTTCTTACGTTACTATTGCTTTACAATGACATCGCTTTTACCACAACAGCGTCCGTTACTGGAGCACCGGAGGAAGTGTTCAGAAAAAACCCAGTTATTTTACACCGGAGCACCAACAGGAGGCAGTCGAGGGACTCCCATCTCCAAACAGCTTTTCACAACATCGTGTCTAAATCAGAGAAACGGGCGAAAAAAATGAAGCAAAGAATTCGTAACATCTTCCTGATGATATTCAACACTAAATGTAGTTTTAGCATATTTATGTTGCAAAACAACAACAAACCCAACAAAAAAAAATAACACAAATATTTTAGCTCCAAAAAAGACTGTGTCCCGCTGTATTGCTCAGGCTGCACTACAGCGTCTATTCACAGGCGCGATCCCACTACTGAGCGGCACGGGGGCTTTGGCCTGCTCCGTTTCCGACCTGGGCCGGTGCACCCCTCCTTAGACGACCTGGTGGTCCCGGGCTCCCCCAGGAGCACCATATCGATACCGAACTTAGTGCGGACACCCGATCGGCATAGTCCACTGGAGCTCAGAACTCCTGAGCTCAAACGATCCGCCAGCCTCAGCCTCCCAGTAACTTGGATTACAGGCGCACGCCACCGCACCCGGCGAGAGACGGAGGATTTTGAAGGCATTTGAAGTTAAATTCGTGACGTCACACCGGTCTCTACAGTGACCTCTTGTGGCGGCATCACAATGGAATTGCAGCGGTGTTCTAATTCTGCTTGCCTGTGGCTCTAGCACTGGTTTAAACATGTTATGTCTATGGTAGAAACTTCCTTTCTGAAATCCTGCCCTGGTGTTATGGGTGACTCTTTAGTAAGGTATGTAAAAAAAAACGAAACTAACTAACTTCATTTGTGTTTTCCTAATAGCACTGATAATTACTTTATTGGTGAACATTTACTTAATATGACTGTGATACTGTGTTCTAGCTACCGTAAAGAGTAACTTTATTTGGCAGTAGTCTTGGTAAGTGGAGTGTGACAATATATTTTGCATGATGCTTCCTTGACTAGAATACTGATATGCCTCTTCAACCTCAGGAGGCTGAAGAAATTCGGGCCTGGCACCTAAGACCCTCACAAACTTCTACAGATGCACCATTGAAAGCATCCTGTTGGGATGTATCACCACCTGGTACGGCAACTGCACCGCCCGCAACCGCAGGGCTTTCCAGAGGGTGGTGCGGTCAGCCCAACGCAGGACACCTACAGCATCCAGTGTCACAGGAAGGCCAAGAAGATCATCAAGGATCTCAGCCACAGCCTGTTCACTACACTACCATCCAGAAGGCGAGGTCATTGCAGGTGCATCAAAGCTAGGACCGAGAGACTGAAAAACAGCTTTTATCTCAAGGCCATCAGACTGTTAAACAGACACCACAAGTCGGCCCGAGACATGGAACACTGGTCACTTTAATCATGTTTACATACTGTTTTACCCACTTCATTAGTATATGCATAGCAATAGTTGAATAGCTTTGACTAGAATACAGTATATACATTTCTATCCTACGTATTCTACAGATATACTAAATATTATATCCACACACTATCCATATAGTCTATACATATACAAACACTCGTGTATTGTTAGATATTCCTGCACTGTTGGAGCTAAGAACACAAGCATTTCGCTACACCCGCAATAACATCTGCTAAATATGTGTATATGACCAATCAAATTTGATTTGCTACCCAAGAGAGTGCTGTTGAGGTGACTGTAGACCTTCATTGCAAAGAAATAGTTTTATCTAAAAAGGAAAACTTTTTGAATATTTCACTATTTTATTTTTATGAAATTCACTGAGAAGGATGGTCCTCCCCTTCCTCCTCTGAGGAACCTCCACTGGTCCAGACGCACAATTTTATTATCAGTGTGCCAGTGTACTCCTGGTAAGTATGCTTTGATTTATATATGATTCATAAATACACTTGATGTGTTGAAGCCGACGTGCCTCCATCTTGACTCTTCCCTCACCAGTGTGTTGAAGGCGACGTGCCTCCATCTTGGCTCTTCCCTCACCAGTGTGTTGAAGCCGACGTGCCTCCATCTTGGCTCTTCCCTCACCAGTGTGTTGAAGCCGACGTGCCTCCATCTTGGCTCTTCCCTCACCAGTGTGTTGAAGCCGACGTGCCTCCATCTTGGCTCTTCCCTCACCATTATTTAGGAAGATATAGAAATGCATTTATTGAATGTCTATATTAAATTTTTGGCACATCTGTTCTATTGCAGACGCATTAATGCAGACTTATATGTGAGATAAACATACAAATAAATAATGAAAAAAATCTTAGGAAAATTACTTAAAAGTATAATTTTTTGAGATTACTAATGTTACTTTCCCTACTAGAATCAAAACATACATGTAAATACATGTAATTTTGTCCTTTAAACATTTAATTGAAATACTGTAGAATTCCATTTATTTAAATGGACTATTCTTACTGGGGAGTGCCAATATGGCCAACTGGTGGCTTCAAAGCCTCTCAATGGCCAAAGCACAGTATGATCAATCCAGGGTTTATATACATCATTGGGTACATGTAAATTTACCAACCACCAAAAATCTATATTTAGGAGTAATTCTCCCCTCCACCCACAACTTCTCACCTGAATGCATTTTTTAAAAATAAACTTTGAAGTGGTTGGGCAAAGGCTGAAATGTGGGTTGAGAGTTACCCTTTAAGGTGAACACACTAAAAAGTAATTCTGGACAAGAGCATTATTTTAAATGACTAAAATGCCATGTAAATGGGATGTATTGTATTGACTATGAAAAAGCTTCACGCACTTTGTCTCAGTGAACTACGGAGCTATTCTATGCCCTTCTACAGCCAGAAGAGGACTGGCCACCCCTCAGAGCCTGGTTCCTCTCTCGGTTTCTTCCTAGTTTGCTGCCTTCTAGGGAGTTTTTTTCTGGTCACTGTGCTTCAGTCTCTGTATTGTTTGCTCTTTGTGGTTTTAGGCTGGGTATCTGTTCAGCACTTTTTTTTGTGACAACTGCTGATGTAAAAAAGGGATTTATAAAATTAATTTAAATTGATTGATGTTCACAGTGTGGAAACGGCATGTCCAGACAGATTTTTAGGGGTGGCACCCAGTCATTCTAGCAGTGTAATAAAAATGCCTCTCGTTCCCTGTTGGCTCCCTCTAAATTGAAAATACACAGACCAACAACATGTGGAGTATTTTAATATACTTTCTGTAATAATCCAAAAATGTGCCGTACAACAACTTTATAAAACCCTGTAAATTGTCTGGTAAAAAAAAAAAAAAATCTGTTAGTTTCATAAATAAAAATGAAATATAAGCAAATAAAAGGCCTGACCAGATCGTTGATAACTAAACTGTAAGAGAATAAAACAAAATAACGTAACAGCATCATCACATCTTCAATAGCTTCACATCATCTGGACTCAGTCAGGCTCGGCTGCTCCTCGTCTTGTAGTCTAGCTAGAAAAACAAAAGCACTGCATTAGGACAAACCACAAACACAGTTCGGTAATCAGTCTTATGAAAGTCACTTAGACTTGAACAAAAGTGCCAGTAAGAA
Source organism: Hucho hucho (assembly GCA_003317085.1). NCBI lineage: Eukaryota > Metazoa > Chordata > Actinopteri > Salmoniformes > Salmonidae > Hucho > Hucho hucho. Next base: position 45,668 of record QNTS01005659.1, read on the forward strand.
ATGTTGAGTAGAACAAGAAAATTATCAAAATAACATGCTTTAACTTTAGACAAACCCAGACATGAAAATGAGTCATTTTAATGGGTATTAAAAACTATAAGAGTTTGTCCTGTGTGTAGGTAATACTAGGTACAGGGCCTTCAGAAAGTATTCACACCCCTTGATTTAAAAAGGGTTACAGCCTCAATAAATATTAAATTGATTAATTTAAATGAATTAAAAAGGGTTAGTCCTGCTTTCCATCAGACACAGTTTAATTCACCTTTCAACAGGACAATAACCTAAAACACAAGACCAAATATACACTGGAGTTGATTACCAAGAAGGCATTGAACATTCCTGAGTGGCCAAGTCACAGTTTTGACTTAAATCTTCTTGAAAATCTATGGCAAGACCTGAAAATGGCTGTTTAGAAATGATCAACAACCAACTTGACAGAGTTTGAAGAATTGAGAAAATAATCACGTGCAAATATTGTACAATCAAGGTGTGGAAAGCTCTTAGAGACTTACCCAGAAAAAAAACCCACAGCTGTAATCGCTGACGAAGGTGCTTCTACCATGTATTGACTACTCAGGGGGTTGACTACTCAGGGGGTTGACTACTCATATAACCAAAACAGTTTTACAAATGTTTGTTTTTTTGTCCCACTTTGACAGAGTATTTTGTGTCGCTAGCTGACAATAAAATAAAAAGACAAATCCATTTCAATCCCACTTTATAACAACAACGTGGAAAAAGTCAAGGGGTTCTGAGCAGGCAATACTACGTATGTGTAATTACCAGTTCTGAGTAGGTAATACTACGTATGTGTAATTACCAGTTCTGGGTAGGTAATACTAAGTATGTGTAATTACCAGTTCTGGGTAGGTAATACTACGTATGTGTAATTACCAGTTCTGGGTAGGTAATACTACGTATGTGTAATTACCAGTTCTGGGTAGGTAATACTACGTATGTGTAATTACCAGTTCTGGGTAGGTAATACTACATATGTGTAATTAACAGTTCTGGGTAGGTAATACTAAGTATGTGTAATTACCAGTTCTGAGCAGGTAATACTAAGTATGTGTAATTACCAGTTCTGAGTAGGTAATACTACGTATGTGTAATTACCAGTTCTGGGTAGGTAATACTAAGTATGTGTAATTACCAGTTCTGAGCAGGTAATACTACGTATGTGTAATTACCAGTTCTGGGTAGGTAATACTACGTATGTGTAATTACCAGTTCTGGGTAGGTAATACTACGTATGTGTAATTACCAGTTCTTGGTAGGTAATACTAAGTATGTGTAATTACCTGTTCAGGGTAGGCAATACTAGGTATGTGTAATGTGTGGTTACCTGCTCTGGGTAGGCAATACTAGGTATGTGTAATGTGTGGTTACCTGCTCTGGGTAGGCAATACTAGGTATGTAATGCCTGGTTACCTGCTCTGGGCCTTAGTCCACTTGAGGGCGTGTCTGGGAGGGACCGAGGCAGTTGGGTGGTAGAAGGTGCAGCCAGTACGTTTACACTGGGCTCCAAACCGACAAGGCTGCCAGAGACAGGAGACAGACTATGTTACAGTCTTCTTCATGATCAGTCACGTCTTCATTGACACCACAACATGTTAGTTAACAGAATAGGATCTCACACACACACACACACACACACACACACACACACACACACACACCATAAGCACTCAACCATTATTAGTATCTGACCTTGGGGTGGTAGAACAGGCAGCTCATCTTCTTACATTCTGGGAAGAAACTACAGACACTTCTGGACTGGGGTGGAGGCACTGCAGGAAGACAAACCAAGAAAAACACTGCTGTTAGAAAAATTATAACTTCCTACAAACTTCAAAAGCTACATGCAACGTCGGCCCACTGAAGGCCCGACTTTGCCCACTGAAGGCCATATGTCAACAGCCATACTATAAGAAACATACTATGAACTGTAAATTGCTTTGGATAAAATCTTCTGCTAAAAGACCATAAAAGGGGTGTATATTTACCAGGTCTGGCTGTAAAAGGGGGGTATATTTACCAGGTCTGGCTGTAAAAGGGGTGTACAGTCGTGGCCAAACGTTTTGAGAATGACACAAATATTAATTTTCACAAAGTCTGCTGCCTCAGTTTGTATGATGGCAATTTGCATATTTTCCAGAATGTCTTGAAGAGTGATCAGATGAATTGCAATTAATTGCAAAGTCCCTCTGCCATGCAAATGAACTGAATCCCCAAAAAACATTTCCTCTGCATTTCAGCCCTGCCACAAAAGGACCAGCTGACATGTCAGCGATTCTCTCATTAACACAGGTGTGAGTGTTGACGAGGACAAGGCTGGAGATCACTCTGTCATGCTGATTGAGTTCGAATAACAGACTGGAAGCTTCAAAAGGAGGGTGGTGCTTGGAATCCTTGTTCTTCCTCTGTCAATCATGGTTACCTGCAAGGAAACCCGTGCCGTCATCATTGCTTTGCACAAAAAGGGCTTCACAGGCAAGGATATTGCTGCCAGTAAGATTGCACCTAAATCAACCATTTATTGGATCATCAAGAACTTCAAGGAGAGCGGTTCAATTATTGTGAAGGCGGCTTCAAGGCGCCCAAGAAAGTCCAGCAAGCGCCAGGACCGCCTCCTAAAGGTGATTCAGCTGCGGGATCGGGGCACCACCAGTACAGAGCTTGCTCAGGAATGGCAGCAGGCAGGTGTGAGTGCATCTGCACGCAGAGAGGCGAAGACTTTTGGAGGATGGCCTGTTGTCAAGAAGGGCAGCAAAGATGCCACTTTTCTCCAGGAAAAATATCAGGAACAGACTGATATTCTGCAAAAGGTACAGGGATTGGACTGCTGAGGACTGGGGTAAAGTCATTTTCTCTGATGAATTCCCTTTTCCGATTGTTTGGGGCATCCGGAAAAATGCTTGTCCGGAGAAGACAAGGTGAGCGCTACCATCAGTCCTGTGTCATGCCAACAGTAAAGCATCCTGAGACCATTCATGTGTGGGGTTGCTTCTCAGCCAAGGGAGTGGGCTCACTCACAATTTTGCCTAAGAACACAGCCATGAATAAAGAATGGTACCAACACATCCTCCGAGAGCAACTTCTCCCAACCATCC
>QNTS01005660.1:36111-53134 GCA_003317085.1 Hucho hucho
GTGGGGTTAGTGTAGTGTCTGGGGTTGGTAGTGGGATTAGTGTAGTGTGTAGTGTCTGGGGCTGGATGTGGGGTTAGTGTAGTGTGTAGTGTCTGGTGTTGGTAGTGGGGTTAGTGTATTGTGTAGTGTGTAGTGCTTGGGGTTGGAAGTGGGGTCAGTGTAGTGTCTAGGGTTGGTAGTGGGGTTAGTGTAGTGTGTAGTGTCTGGGGTTGGTAGTGGGGTTAGTGTAGTGTGTAGTGTGTAGTGTCTGGGGTTGGTAGTGGGGTTAGTGTAGTGTGTAGTGTCTGGGGTTGGTAGTGGGGTTAGTGTAGTGTGTAGTGTGTAGTGTCTGGGGTTGGTAGTGAGGTTAGCATAGTGTGTAGTGTGTAGTGTCTGGGGCTGGTAGTGGGGTTAGTGTAGTGTGTAGTGTCTGGGGTTGGTAGTGGGGTCAGTGTAGTGTGTAGTGTCTCGAGTTGGTAGTGGGGTTAGTGTAGTGTGTAGTGTCTGGCGTTGGTAGTGGGGTTAGTGTAGTGTGTAGTGTCTGGCGTTGGTAGTGGGGTTAGTGTAGTGTGTAGTGTCTGGAGTTGGTAGTGGGGTTAGTGTAGTGTGTAGTGTCTGGGGTTGATAGTGGGGTTAGTGTAGTTTGTAGTGTCTGGGGTTGGTAGTGGGGTTAGTGCTGTGTTATGACGTCTCTATCAGCCAGGCTACAGCAGCAGGTGTCTGCAGCGACAGGGTGGAATGTGTCCCTGATGGGGTGTCAACTGATGCATAACTTCAACACTGTCAGCTTGCTGGACTACAGCTGCCCATATCCAACACATCACCCGCTCCCCCCTCCCACACATACACACGCACACACACACGCAGGAACAGTGTTTAAAAGTGGTTGTGGGCGCAACTGAGAGAACAAAACAAAAGTAGCAATGTGTAGACCCCTGAACAAACATACAAACACAATGACTGTGGAGGGAGACTGAGAGATGCAGGGTGAGTGTATGTGTGTACAGTGAGGGAAAAAAGTATTTGATCCCCTGCTGATTTTGTACATTTGCCCACTGACAAAGAAATGATCAGTCTATAATTTTAATGGTAGGTTTATTTGAACAGTGAGAGACAGAATAACAACAAAAGAATCCAGAAAAATGCATGTGAAAAATGTTATAAACTGATTTGCATTTTAATGAGGGAAATATGTATTTGACCCCTCGGCAAAACATGACTTAGTACTTGGTGACAAAACCCTTGTTGGCAATCACAGAGGTCAGACGTTTCTTGTAGTTGGCCACCAGGTTTGCACACATCTCAGGAGGGATTTTGTCCCACTCCACTTTGCAGATCTTCTCCAAGTCATTAAGGTTTCGAGGCTGATGTTTGGCAACTCGAACCTTCAGCTCCCTCCACATATTTTCTATGGGATTAAGGTCTGGAGACTGGCTAGGCCACTCCCGGACCTTAATGTGCTTCTTCTTGAGCCATTCCTTTGTTGCCTTGGCCGTGTGTTTTGGGTCATTGTCATGCTGGAATATCCATCCACGACCCATTTTCAATGCCCTGGCTGAGGGAAGGAGGTTCTCACCCAAGATTTGATGGTACATGGCCCCGTCCATCGTCCCTTTGATGCGGTGAAGTTGTCCTGTCCCCTTAGCAGAAAAACACCCCCAAAGCATAATGTTTCCACCTCCATGTTTGACGGTGGGGATGGTGTTCTTGGGGTCATAGGCAGCATTCCTCCTCCTTCAAACACGGCGAGTTGAGTTGATGCCAAAGAGCTCCATTTTGGTCTCATCTGACCACAACACTTTCACCCAGTTGTCTTCTGAATCATTCAGATGTTCATTGGCAAACTTCAGACGGGCATGTATATGTGCTTTCTTGAGCAGGGGGACCTTGAGGGCGCTGCAGGATTTCAGTCCTTCACGGCGTAGTGTGTTACCAATTGTTTTCTTGGTGACTATGGTCCCAGCTGCCTTGAGATCATTGACAAGATCCTCCCGTGTAGTTCTGGGCTGATTTCTCACCGTTCTCATGATCATTGAAACTCCACGAGGTGAGATCTTGCATGGAGCCCCAGGCCGAGGGAGATTGACAGTTCTTTTGTGTTTCTTCCATTTGCGAATAATCGCACCAACTGTTGTCACCTTCTCACCAAGCTGCATGGCGATGGTCTTGTAGCCCATTCCAGCCGTGTGTAGGTCTACAATCTTGTCCCTGACATCCTTGGAGAGGTCTTTGGTCTTGGCCATGGTGGAGAGTTTGGAATCTGATTGATTGCTTCTGTGGACAGGTGTCTTTTATACAGGTAACAAATTGAGATTAGGAGCACTCCCTTTAAGAGTGTGCTCCTAATCTCAGCTCGTTACCTGTATAAAAGACACCTGGGAGCCAGAAATCTTTCTGATTGAGAGGGGGTCAAATACTTATTTCCCTTATTAAAATGCAAATCAATTTATACATTTTTCACATGCGTTTTTCAGGATTTTTTTGTTGTTATTCTGTCTCTGTTCAAATAAACCTACCATTAAAATTATAGACTGATAATTTCTTTGTCAGTGGGCAAACGTACAAAATCAGCAGGGGATCAAATACTTTTTTCCCTCACTGTACATACATACAGTTGAAGTCGGAAGTTTACATACACTTAGGTTGGAGTCATTAAAACTCGTTTTTCAACCACTCCACAAATTTCTTGTTAACAAACTATAGTTTTGGCAAGTCGGTTAGGACATCTTCTTTGTGCATGACACAAGTAAGTTTTCCAACAATTGTTTACAGACAGATTATTTCACTTATAATTCACTGTATCACAATTGCAGTGGGTCAGAAGTTTACATACACTAAGTTGACTGTGCCTTTAAACAGCTTGGAAAATTCCAGAAAATTATGTCATGGCTTTAGAAGCTTCTGATAGGCTAATTGACATCATTTGAGTCAATTGGAGGTGTACCTGTGGATGGATTTCAAGGCCTACCTTCAAACTCAGTGTCTCTTTGCTTGACATCATGGGAAAATCAAAAGAAATCAGCCAAAATTGTAGACCTTCACAAGTCTGGTTCAGCCTTGGGAGCAATTTCCAAACGCCTGAAGTACCACGTTCATCTGTACAAACAATAGTACGCAAGTATAAACACCATGGGACCACACAGTCGTCATACCGCTCAGGAAGGAGATGCGTTCTGTGTCCTAGAGATGAACGTACTTTGGTGCGAAAAGTGCAAATCAATCCCAGAACAACAGCAAAGGACCTTGTGAAGATGCTGGAGGAAACAGGTACAAAAGTATCTATATCCACAGTAAAACAAGTACTATATCGATATAACCTAAAAGGCCACTCAGCAAGGAAGAAGCCACTGCTCCAAAACCGCCATTAAAAAGTCAGACTACAGTTTGCAACTGCACATGGGGACAAAGATCGTACTTCTTGGAGAAATGTCCTCTAGTCTGATGAAACAAAAATAGAACTGTTTGGCCATAATGACCATCGTTATGTTTGGAGGAAAATGGGGGAGGCTTGCAAGCCGAATAACACCATCCCAACCGTGAAGCACGGGGGTGGCAGCATCATGTTGGGGGGGTGCTTTGCTGCAGGTGCACTTCACAAAATAGATGGCATCATGAGGAAGGAAAATGATGTGGATATATTGAAGCAACATCTCAAGACATCAGTCAGGAAGTTCAAGCTTGGTCGCAAATGGGTCTTCCAAATGGACAATGACCCCAAGCATATTTCCAAAGTTGTGGCAAAATGGCTTAAGGACAACAAAGTCAAGGTACTGGAGTGGCCATCACGAAGCACTGACCTCAGTCCTATAGAAAATGTGTGGGCAGAACTGAAAAAGCTTGTGTGAGCAAGGAGACCTACAAACCTGACTCAGTTACACCAGCTCTGTCAGGAGGAATGGGACAAAATTCACCCAACTTATTGTGGGAAACTTGTGGAAGGCTACCCTAAACATTTGACCCAAGTTAAACAATTTAAAGGCAATGCTACCAAATACTAATTAAGTGTATGTAAATTTATGACCCACTGGGAATGTGACGAAGGAAATAAAAGCTGAAATAAATCATTCTCTCTACTATTATTCTGACATTTCACATTCTTAAATTAAAGTGGTGATCCTAACTGACCTAAGACAGGGAATGTTTACTAGGATTAAATGTCAGGAATTGTGAAACTGAGTTTAAATGTATTTGGCTAAGGTGTATGTAAACTTCCGACTTCAACTGTATGTGTGGGACTTATGGTTAGTAGAGTGTATTTACGTGAATGAGCTTGTGAGCCTTTGTGTGTGACGTTATCTGAGTGTGTGTTTGTGTCTTTGTCATTGTGTGTCATTTTAAACCTCAGCATTTCCTTCCTAAGGCGTTGCTCTACTGGAGGTGCAGTCATAGTGTGTGTGTGTGTTTTATTTTTATTATGGAAACTGTTATGAAAACACACTTATCCGACACACTTATCCCCACTCTCTCTCTCTTTCTCTCTCTTCCCCCCTCTGTGCTTGTGTGTGTACCTCCACACCTCTTCTGTCAACATGTCTCATTTAAAGAGTTTATACACACACACACACATACACCTCACCACCCTCCTACCATTGCACCCCAAGGGCTAGGGGGCCCATATGTTCTATACCCCTGTCTACCCAAATGATTGATACACTGAGTGTGTGATAGCTATCTCAATGCCAGCGCTAGGCATGTGGCACTTCAACGTGAAAGACAGGACGGATAGAGGGATGAAAAGAGCGAAAAGGTAAATATTTAGGCCAGTTAACACTGGTGTTTAAGTAAAGAGTAGAGACGGTTTGTTTGAAGCCTCTTTCTGTCAGACGACGTGTAAACTTGGCTACCAGATAAAGAGTTGCCCTCTTTGTTCTAAAAGAGAGGAGAGAGGGAGGAAAAGAAAACAAACAGAAAACAAATGAAAGAGTGCTTTTCTCATCACTCCTATCTTCATCAGAAACATGTACTGTACCGTGGCACAACAAATACTTAGGCCACAAGTGAGCAAAACATAAATAGAGAAATAGAACACTCACACTGGGCCCAGAGAGAGGAGAGAAGAGAGCTAAGACATCTCTTAACTCTTCCTGATGTGACCACGTAACCTGAGCAGGAATAACTCTGGGCCCTGGTTTTTAAGCTACCCGCCATACAGGAAAAACTCCTGGCCCTACTCTCAAGTTAACACATCTGAAATTGACCCGGTGAAAGAGGAGAGGTTTGGGAGAGAAAACCCCCGGATGGAGTGAGTAAAGCGAGACAGAGGTGAAAAATAAACGTTTTGAGGTGAAATGAGGACAGGACACGAGACACGAGAGATTGAGAGATGCAGAGATGGAGAGACAGTGAAGAAGGGTATGTAAGCGAGTGTGATATCGTGTTTTTGTGCATGGAGTTCTTGAGTTCCTGGTCCATTTCTGTGCTCTCTGGCTGGCAGTCCAAAGTCTACTACCTTTCATTCTAATCGAGTGTTTACTCAGGAAATACAATAGAGAATAAGGGTGTGGCGGGAGGAATGAAAGGATGGAGTTAGAGGGGGGTGCACATTCAGTCACTTTAAATGACCTGCTTTGGCCCAGACAGCTCAAGCGCCCAGAAATTGCTTTCCACTCCTTGCGCTGATTCTGGGCTTACAGCATTACAGTAACACAATTAACCCCTTATACCCCTCCTCCTCTGCTCTCCAACCTCCCCGATCTCAACCGCCCCTGACCCCTTAGACTGCCTCCCCCAGGACCCCTAAAACAACACACCCCTATGAGGCTCTGGCCAGCTCCGAATACACCCCACTCTAAAACTCTGGACCCCCTGCATCCTAACCCCTCTCCCCTTCTCTACAACCCCCCAAAAAGTCTGCTATCCATTCTTGTCCCCCTATAGCCTCTCACCCCTCTCCTCTCACCCTTCCATAACCTCCATCCCACCTCTCCCCTCTTGTGCCCCCCATTCCTCGACTGCCCAGCCCTCTTGGTTTAGTCTGACTATGATTATGATGATATGGAGAGGGTCAATACGGACTACATATGTATGATCTTAATTTGAGGCAGTTTGATACAGCTGGAGAATAATCCTGCAGCAACAGGAAATGTGTGGATAGTAGTGGTTGGTTATGGCAAATCAAGAAATTACAAACTTTAGAAGCCTTTTTAAACCTTGAATACACAACATGCTTGCATTTCTTGAAGGCAAGGAACATTTTCAGCAACAAAAGAGTGATCAAATGAAGATGTTTAATACCAGCAGGGGTACAGATTTACATTTCTAAATCATACCATAGATTATAGTACAGCTGGGAATGAGACAACTTGACGACATCATCTAGCTTAGATCAACCTACATTCTAAATCAATAACATCATGCTATTAGGCCATTGTAAACAGCTTTGGCAATAATACATTTAGAGCCATGGCAATAAGGAATATTTGAATTTAATTGGAAAAATGAGACTAGTTTCTGTTCTCAGACCAGTCTAATTGCAGACATCAGTGACTGAACCCACACCAGACAGACTCTATACACTGATCTGGAATCAGCCCCAGCACTGGTAATAATGCTCTCTTCTGGCCTTATGGGCACATTTGATGCTGATGTGTTTTGAATGGGAATTAGTTTTCCTCCCCCTGGAGATTCTCAACTCTCTAAACAAGAGCCAGCTGTACAAGGCTGTGATTGCATCTAATCTCCTCACTGTTTCCACCAAATACCCAATAACTGTCTTCTCTCAATCAACAACTAGGGGATTCATATGTGTGTTGGCAAAGGCTATACGGAGTGTGCCAGCACGTGGCATAAAAAAACAAAAAAGATATGTGTCCTCCGAAGAGGTGGGGATTCATTTATTTAAAAAATATATATTTTTACAGTATGTGTTGTGATACGTGATAGTGTGTGTGTGTGTGTGTGTGTGTGTGTGTGTGTGTGTGTGTGTGTGTGTGTGTGTGTGTAGGTCATAGAAAAAGATAGAAGTGCTGAAGGAGAAAGTGGTTACATAGGCTACAATGGTGTGTGTGAACAGCAGAGAGGGAGAATGAGCGTCTGTGAGAGAGTGGTCAGATATAACAAAATGAAAAGACCGCGCGCACATTCTCCAGATATTTTGCGTTCATGAAAGGCTCTCGCTTGGCGGGACAGCGCGCTGATTCAGCTGCAGGTTACTGTCGCTGAAAGATTCTCTCTTACAGTGAAAATATTGTGGTACATCTGCATACACTTAGCTCTTGTCCACACACACACCTCGTGTGGAGTATATAAAAAGTAAAGAAGGGAGCCTGGGAGGGCTGTCAAATGTGTTTAAATGTTGGTTGGCTCACAAAGGAATCAAAACATTATCTAAACGTCATCAGCAGCCATAACGCACTCAGCAGCGCTATTGATCAACAAGGCCGCAAATTGGAAACGGACAGACTCAACTCACCCCACCGCTCTTTACTTGACATGACAAGAGACTCCTTCCCCCGGCCCCCCCCATACTCACATACCCGCGCGTGTCAGTGCGTTTGTTATTCAAAAACAAACGACAGGAATTCTCTGCTAACGTCTTCTAATACTTTCAACATTGTGATGGGTGAAATTGAGAAAATGAGAATGGACACTCACTGGAAGAGGAATCCTTTGATGTGAAGTGGATGGGAGGTCTTCTTGGTTTTCCCAACTGCGCACCCAACACAAAAAAAATAGGCTATTTTGTAACTTTTTTACTAGGCCTATATAGCGTTGATTCTGTAGACTCGTGGACGTCGCCTTATTATACAGGCAAACAAGTCAAACTGAGTAAGGTCGTTACAAATCCAACCGGCATCATAATATAATGATACAGTTCATTTCATCCAGTGAAAGTGTATATGGCGCGAGACCCCTGGAAACCCCGCTCTCTCCTCCAAGCCTTTGGAGTTGCATGCAGCACCATTGAAACGACGGCCCTGCCTGCCTCTCTCTCCTTATTTGTTCAGTGTGTAGTACAAATTTCCCTGTGTAGCAGAGGTATATGGATCACCACCGCGAACTGTGCCCAACCTCGTTACCTTATGGAGTTCGTTAGTGTGCCACCGAGTTCAGGCCTGACAGATCCAATAACCCTGCGCGATCGTTCAGGGGAGAAATTGCTCGGAGCTATCTAAGCTGAAAAACACTCCTCGCCTCACCCCGCGTTTAAAGCTATGATCCTTATCGTAATTAATTCAATAAAGCGGTAATGTGTTGCAAACCTCGGTCCCCTCAATCAGATGTGGACGGAGGGATAGAGGCTTTCAGGCCGAGACGGTTTCAGTGAGCTCAGTGTCTCAGCTATTGGTAACAAGGAGCAGACAGGAGTTTAGACAGCGATTGGTAGTCTATGCCTGCACCCGCGCGAGTAAAGAGGCTTAATCGAATTTGCTTCAGACTTTAAAATGTATACTTTCAGGGGTTTGTGTTAATAACCTAATAAAAATAGAAAGGGGGGAAGTCGAGCCAAGGTCAACAGTCAATGGAGTCAATTTTTAATTTGGAGAACTAGAACCGGCTTTGTGTAATAGGCCTGCCATCCTGTGGATGCACACGGTGGCTTCCAGCGGTGGTAGAACATCAGAGGGGTATTATGTCAACGTAATTGCTGCAACAACTGTTAAAGGGACCCGAGGAAGGCTAAATGTCTTAATGCAAATAAACGATTTCCCCTTTTATATAGCCTACCAAATGGAAAGGATGAGCCTAGAAACATCGAATGTGAGACAATTAATTAGCTGAATATGCTGTAATATTAGGCTATACTTACTTTACGCCTGTGCGTAAACTTGTAACCTTGTGCGTAAAGTGGAATTCTTATTTTTGAGGCGTAGCCTAACTGTTGGTTTGAAAACAAACAAACATTTAAAATATGGGTTACCCTTAGTTAGTTACTTTAAAATCTGAGTTAAAGCATGTATCTACGGCCTGGGTGAACTCTTTACTCGCAACGTTAACTAACGTTCCAACGGAACCAAGTCAACCTCTCGTCCCCTCAGCTCTGGACCTCGAAGCCAGTTCCGCTGCATCTTTTCATTGTCCCCTCTGGTCAGGGACTGATTTAGACCTGGGACACCAGGTGGGTGCAATTCATTATCAGGTAGAACAGAAAACCAGCAAGCTCTGGAGCTCGTAGGGTTTAGATCTGAATAGCCTAACCCTGCGTCTAGTTTTTGGAAATATGTTTTTTCGTTTATTAAAATCTATTCCACTATGCTACTAACAGGTAATGGAATCGCAGTCACCACTACATTTACCCACGTGCCAAGACGCATTACCTGAAATAATATCGCTATTATCAGTGAAAACACTGACCATGTCAACACAACGATGTAGGGTGATTGGGAACGCGACCCGGCTTAAGATACAATAATAAGTACTACTGTGTATTATTTTTCTTAAACCCTAATTAATTCTACAGGTTTCTTGATTAAAATGATTGTTTTAGGAAGGGTGAAGGTTTTCTCTGGCGCCATATACAGACTCTGAGCCATGGTGTGTGTGTGAGCGAGCGAGCGGGTGGTGTATTATGACATACTTATGAATACAAAACAAATATAACTAAAGGCTATCATGCAAAGGATCGACCACTTTGTCAAGAAAAAACCTATGTAAGGTCCTAAATCCAATCATTGTGCTAAGGAGCGCTCGTACGCCACAAGGATACAGCGCTCAGCCTCATCTCCCATTACAGCTCAGCCATATTCACCGAAAACGGAGGGGGAAAGGGGCGGGTGGCTGCTTATTGGCACTGATATGAAAACATTTTGCAGGGAGATAAAGAAACTTCTCGGGATCTCTAAAAATAAAGCATTGCTTTCTCTAGTGGACACACATTCAAATTGAAATCCTCCCTATCTCTTGTTTCACTTTCAGTAAATAGAGAATGGGGTCTTCACACTTTGACCTATTGTAAACATTGTTAAACGAGTGTGGAAAGGTTATGTTATGTGAGGAATTGGTCATTCAAATCAGGTGGCTATTGACCATTCTCTTAACAGTCACCAGTGGTCACAGCATGGGTAGAGGGAGAAGGGGGTGGGGGATATTTGACCAGCGTTTGCACCCGCACCCCTCGAGTCCCTGCTCGGATTGATTAAATTGGATCAAGATGACAACAATAATTGGTCCAAGCTGCGGTCGGCGCGCGGACCCAATGATCCATATCTAACTCCTTTTGTTGCTAGTGTCCCTTTTCCCGCGCTGGGCTCCATGTGGAGTTGTTTACTTTGGCTCTGTCACAAGCGTTTTAGCGCAATCCCCGCAGAAAACAGCGGCGCACTGACGTCATGAGAGCGACGGAAAGGTTACATTTTTCACAGATGTCTGGGAAATGATCGGTTTTCTCTTTTTATGGTCACTATTTCATCGTTCTCATATTGTCAGGAGAATGGATGAGGCATTCTGTGTGAGGATTTCTCTTCACAGGTCAATATTGACGAGAAGTGTTCAGAAATATACTTTATAGTTGGTTAGTGGAGGGAACTACAGATAAACAGTATATTTATTTTATTTTCTATGCACTTGGGCAACCTACATGTTTTAGATTGTAAAGATTGTTTAAGATTGGGACTGAGACATGTGGATATAAAATAATCAGAAACAATATACACCTCGGTGTTCCAGGGAGTGTCTTGTCATTGCCAACTAAATAGGTTTGACATGTTTGTTTTGGTTCTAGATTCCGGACAACTGGAATCTACTTTCACCGTTCAGGTCGTTGATTTGTCCCAGCGCGACGCGTCACCTTGACATCGCCTCGACATCGCCTCGCTTCCAATCCACTCAAGAAATGCCTACTTGATTTATTAATTTCCAGAACGTATGTTGTCCAGCATTTCAGTTTTCCATTTCTGTAAATGCAAGGCATTCAATTACAGGTGGCACACGTGGCATTGGGAATAATTAAATCAAGTAAATAGTGCGGTTATCTTATCACAGGTCGCGATCAGAAGCATCGCCCCTTTCCCCAGCTTTGCCGATGCATTCAATTACGCGCGCATTATCTAATTCCCTGTATCCGAGACTTTGTGATCCCGCTGCGCTGGGAGACGCAGAAAATCCCTCGCTGTCACATCCGCTCGAGCGAAAGCCGTGTGGATCTCGTCTCTTCGTCACCAAGGCTACTAATCACATTTCCATCCAGTAAGGCGCATGCAGGATTTCCTGATCAAACGCTCGGACTTGGCCCCGCTGCCCGCCCCATTAGCTAACATGTTTTATATGCGCTGGGGTCAGGCCCAGTGCTAGTCCCAGGAAGAAACACTATACCTGCCTTTTGAGCAGGCTGGAGGTAGGATCTGGGAGGAAACAATGGCTATCCCAGGAGGGGCAGGGACTATATTTCACATCAGAATAGAAGACATTAACAATGGAAAAATATTAATCCAATATTATTTTTAACATTTCAGCAACAGACAGAACATTATGGACCTTATCTACTATGCTATTCAACCAGTATTTTGTGCTGTGTAAAACTGTATTACCATTAAACACGTAGAGTATAGTCCATGATAGCAGCCCTAAAGATACCTAAGTTTCTGATGATTTGTTATTAATGAACCAAATGGGTGGGGGGCAACTTTAAACCATTCAAACAGAGTTACAGTAATGTAGTCACCATGGAGCCAATGGTGTGGTCCAATGTTTATTTACCCGGGGTTGACCCGGGGTCCCAGCCTATGCCTGCCAAATGGTAAGGTATTAGTCATGGTAACTCAGAGTGTGTGTGTAAGCCGATGAGTATATGTGTAAACCCTGGCTTGGGCTGGATTGCTTTCAACAGCAGCCAAGGCCAAGGCCTCACTAATTCACTAGATGATGGGAATCACAGGAGGTGTAGACAATAGACATGGAATTATCAACAGATTCAAACTGCAGAAAAAAAACTGCTACATCAATAACATGAAATAAAGACTGACAATGTTCATCAAGGCTAGTCCAGTAGTGTAGCCAGAAATTCATTGGTGGGTTCCCCTGCAGACTGGGGGGGGGGGGGCGTAGCCAACATCCTGCAATACTACACGTTTTGCCATGGGGCAAAGATAAACATTGGACGATTTTGAGCTAATTTCAGGCTATTCTACACATTTTGCCATGAGACTAAGAGAAAATGTAGCATTTTTAAGCTAATTAAAGCTAAAATATATGTGTTGACTATTATAAAGGCAGTGGATTATGAGCTGTCTTGTTGCTAAATGAACAAATGAAATAGGCAGTGGCATGGTGCATATAGCCATAGAGGCACAGTGACATATGCCTCAATGAGGTCATATTTGTGACTTATTGGGGGTGTGGCTTTCAGTTAGTTATTTTTTGCAACCCTTCCCATGAGAGTGAATGTCATTCCAGTTAATATCAAATCATATCAAATCTCATTTTATTGGTCACATACACATGGTTAGCAGATGTTATTGCGAGTGTAGCGAAATGCTTGTGCGTCTAGTTCCGACAGTTCAGAAATATCTAAAAAGTAATCTAACAATTCCACAACAACTACGTACCTAATACACACAAATCTAAGTAAAGGAATGAAATAAGAATATATAAATATATGGGTGAGCAATGACAGAGCGGCATAGGCAAGATGTAATAGATGGTATAAAATACGATAGATACATATGAGACGAGTAATGCAAGATATGTAAACATTATTGAAGTGGCATTATTAAAGTGACTAGTGATCCATCTGAATGTCATTCCAGTGCACTGCTTGCTATGAATTCTATATGATAGTGTTTGCATGTTTAGGTAAAAAGACAAATAATCTGATTAGGTGGGCCTCGCTGCCCTGTGGGCTAGTCACTAATGGAAACACATTGAGAGCAGACTCAGAAACTCCCTGTGTGTGTATGTATGTGCGACATTTCTAGTATGTGTGATCAGAAACAGGGTTGAAAGGCAGGGATGATAAGGTACTGGACTTCCGGCGCCGACAGAGGTGGCCTCCTCGCTTCACGTTCTAAGGTACCAGAAGGTAAGAAGAGGGGTACAGCCCTACTTTACTCCAAACAGATGTAACGGTATTGAAGAGGGGTACTGGCCTACTTCACTCCAAACAGATGTAACGGTATTGGAGAGGGGTACAGGCCTACTTCATTCCAAACAGATGTAACGGTATTGGAGAGGGGTACAGGCCTACTTCACTCCAAACAGATGTAACGGTATTGGAGAAGGGTACAGGCCTACTTCACTCCAAACAGATGTAACGGTATTGGAGAGGGGTACAGGCCTACTTCACTCCAAACAGATGTAACGGTATTGGAGAGGGGTACAGGCCTACTTCACTCCAAACAGATGTTTTTATTTTTTTATATTTTTTATCTTTATTTTAACAGGGAAACAGACTGAGACCTGGATCTCTTTTACGGCTGTGCCCTGTGTAAACATGTTGACATGTACAGTTTTAGACATACAGACAAGAACATTTCAAAACATACAAAACAAAGACACAATTCAACAGAAACAATCACAGACAACATCATATTGATCCTCCATAACATTTTTGAAATGGGCAAGGGACACCAGAGTGTCTAACTTAAGTTGGATCTGCAGTTTGTTACATAAATAAGGTGCAAAGGAACTGAAGGCAGTCCTTCCCAACTCTGTGGAGACTGCAGGAGTCTCTAATGTAATCCACATCTGTGATCTGGTTTTAAAATTAGTATATCTAGTGGAAATTAATGATGATATATATGGAGGTAGTTTTAAAATAAGTGCTTTATAAATAAACAAAAGAGCATGCTGCTCTCGCCTCACAGATAGAGAGGCCAAACCCACATGTTGATATAGGATACAGTGATGAGTTTTGTAACTATTACCCGTAATAAACCTGAGTGCACAATGGTAAATAGCATCCAGTGGTTTTAATGTGTTTGCCGATGCATGCATATAGATAATATCACCATAATCTAAAACGGACATAAAAGTAGCCTGTACAATTTGTTTCTATTTACAGAGGACAGACAAGCCCTGTTTCTGTAAAGGAACCCTGTCTTGAATTTGAGCTTTTTTCCCAATTCAGTAACATGTTTTTTAAAAGAGAGCCTATCATCTAACCATACCCCTAAATATTTATATGCAGAGACCTGATTGATTTGAGTACCATCCAAGCTAGTGATGTCACGTCCAGGCCTGAGAAGACAGGCTGGAGTGTTTAGTTTTGTTTTGGTGTAGGGTTTTTTCTGTTCTAGGTTATATATTTCTATGTTGGGGTAATGGTTCCCAATTAGAGGCAGCTGAGTGTCGTTACCTCTAATTGGGAACCATATATATGTTTGTAGTTTTCACTTGGGGTTGGTGGGTTATTGTTTGAGCATAGCTTGTTGTATGTTTAGTTGTGTTCAGCGTCACGATTTTTGTTGTTTTGTCCCAGTTATGTGAATAATAAAACATGTATACTGGATACCTCGCTGCGCCTTGGTCTGTCCCTCACGGAGATCGTGACAAGTGATTACAAAAGTGTTTCTAATTGAGAGGTTAGACCTAGAAACAAACATGACATTTGTTTTCCTAGTGTTTAAAACAAGTTTAAGCTGTAAAAGAGACCCCTGTAGTATCCTAAAATCAGACTCCAATTGCATTAAAGCTTGGTCTGCTGTTGGAGCAATAGAGTACATCACTGTGTCATCTGCATATAAATGGAAATTACAATATCTGACATCATCACCAATGTTGTTTATATAAAGTGAAAACAATAGTGGGCCAATTATTGAACCCTGAGGGACCCCTTTAAGTAACTGTAAGGGGTCAGACTTGACCCCGTCGACCATGACGGCCTGAGTTCCATCTTTAAGATAGTCATAAAACCATCGGCAGGCATCAGTTCCCAGTCCTATAGATGACAGCTTACTCAAAAGAATAGCATGGTCTACAGTGTCAAAAGCTTTTGACAAATCTACAAACAACGCATCACAATGCTTTCTATCATCTAAGGCATTTGCAATATCATTTACAACAAGCATAGTGGCCGATGTGGTACTGTGTTTAGATCTAAAACCAGATTGATTGGTACTAAGAATACTGTTTGCAGAAAGAAAAGATTGTAACTGTTTGTTAACTAAAGATTCTAGGATCTTTGCCAGACAAGGGAGCCTAGAGATGGGTCGATAGTTATCCAAATCACTACCGTCACCTCCCTTATGTAATGGCAGAACAAAAGCTGCTTTCCACACCTTAGGATATTTCCTGTGCTTAGTGTTAGATTAAAAATGTGTGTCACTGAACCAGCAATGATAGGTGCAGCACACTTAAGTAAGTATGGGTCTAAATTGTCAGCGCCTAAGGATTTCTTAGTATCAGTGGCACACAGGGCAGCTAGAACCTCTGTTTCAGTTATTTTCTGGAAACTAAAAACAGGGTTACCATTTTTCAGAGTAACGGTTGAAAAGCAAGACGAAAAAACGGTATTGGAGAGGGGTACAGGCCTACTTCACTCCAAACAGATGTAACGGTATTGGAGAGGGGCGTTTCTCCAGGCTGAGAATAGGTGCTGATGGCCAAAGGGGCAGGGAGTTGTTCTTTACTATTGGCAGATGTGTCGGTACCTCTACTGTACTGAAACACTTCCTCTGTTTTGAAACCTCTCTCCACATGTGCGTATGAGCTCTGAGCAGTGCAGCCCCGACTGTTGAGGGTGATAACATTACTAATATCCGCTACACAACTCTCTGAAGAGAGGGAGGGAGAGGGAAGGAGGGAAGGAGGGAAGGAGGGAGGGGGAGAAAAAATATAAGTGAGAAATAAAGATAGAGCATGAGTGACTGATAAAGACAGAGAGAAAATAGAGTCAGAGAGATGGAGACGGCGAGAGAAAAGGAGAGTATCATGAGAGAGAGAGAGAGAGAGAGAGAGAGAGAGAAAGGGAGGGAGGGAGAGTGAGTGAGAGATAGAGAGTATCATGAGAGAGTGAGCAGAGTTGAGCAGTCAGTGAGGGTTAGGCTGATTCTATTTCACTTAATGTAACCAGGGAGGGCGGTGGAGCCCCAGTGTTGGCCGCACACGGCCCTTTAGTGTAAATAGCCGTTACAGCCCTGACGCTCCGGCACATGTGAACACGCTGTAGTAGTGTTATATGACTCTATCTAATCAAACAGCGCACAGACACAGAAATTCCTGCTGCACCTTTTATCCCATCACCCCAGAGAGAGAGAGAGAGAGAGAGAGGGAGAGAGAGAGAGAGAGAGAGAGAGAGAGAGAGAGAGAGAGAGAGAGAGACTGCAACACAGAGGAAACATTTTCTCTGCATGCAGATAAATAAAATGACCAAAAAGAGACACATGCTTTACAACGAGAAAGGAAGAGGGGACAGAGGGAGAATGAGAGAGAGAACGAGAGATCTCCTGGAGTGAAGAGTTCATGATCTCTTCAAAAATGTATGTATTGAACTCTATATTGAGTTCAATGGTCTCCTGGGGGCCGACCGCACCATGACCTGATTGGCTGCAAGCCTAAGGTCTAGGCGCCTGATTGGCTCTGGCATTTCACATTCTGACCCATTTTGACATGCAGTCTTATTGATGTGGCTGTATCACGTTATGGTTGATGTTTTCCGTACATTGAAACAACATGAAATGTGCAAAAACAACCATACAATACCGTTTATCTCAAAAAGTCTCTTCAGAAAACTATGTGTCCTTGTTCCCAAAATGTTCTTTTTTAATGACATTTTGCACTGCAGTTGGATGGGGTCGGTCAACTTGAACAAGCAGTGGGGTGAGTGAACCATAGTCTGACTGTGGTGGAGTTGTGTTTGGTCTGGTTATGTTTTTAGTCATGTAGCAGTCTATATCTACATGACAGCTCATACTGCACTTACTGCCATCACTCATTGACCACGTCACATGTGTCAGCTCGGACCGGCAGCCCTGGCAGCGCGCGGCCCATTCCACCACAGGGTAAAACAACACGCCACATCCTCCTATTGTGCCCGCCTTATACCCACCTCCCCACCTTCCGCCTTTGCCCCGTCTCTCACCCAGGGCATATGTGTAGGTGCCGTGCTGGTGGGTGCATGATTATGCGTGGTCACGCGCGTGTGTGTCGCCTGCCGAGGTGCAGAGGGGAA
>QNTS01005664.1:5852-18515 GCA_003317085.1 Hucho hucho
AGGTTGGAGTAATAACAAGTTCAACTACTGAAGACATTGGATCAAATCTAGGTTGTGCCTTTAGATTTAGCGAAAAATTAACAACTAAGGAATAATTTAGAGCTTCTCTCATTGACTTCTCAAACCCCAAATCCTGGCCTGGTCTGCTTGGTCTGTTTTGCAAGCGTTCAAAGAAGTCTTGCGATGTTGCGCCCCTAGGTTTAGAAACTCTTTGGTCTGAGGCTCTGTGCATCCAGAAAGCGTCTCAGAGTAAGAGTGCTAATCTAGGATCATGTCCCTCTTTTTATTCATTATGATTTAAAAGGGAAAACTGTTCCTAGATCAACACTCGTACTCCGAGGGACTGTGCACACTAAGGAGAAACAGACAATCTATCTCAAAGATATTTTCTGTCTGTATACCTTTTGATCGGAAACTTCTGTAATTTGTGTTATTTTGTACACAAGAAGTTTTGAGTCTGAGATTGTGGCCCTAGTTTGAGGATATTGAGTAATGCAGCCAGCATGTATAATCTATCTCCATCTGAAGAGTGAAATCAAACTTGGATGTTCTGGTGATGAAGGTGAAGAAGAAGAAGAAGGTCAGTGGCAGGTGGATAGTGGGTGGTGGTGGTAGTATCTTTCGTGCAGGAAGAATGTTAAATGAGTTTTCAGAGAGGAAGGTTTTCCTCCTGGCTGACTAGTTAGCCTGTCTTCTCTTCTCCTCTACCTTGCTGCCTGGGCTGCCTTGTACAGACCTAAGGTTAAAAAAAACCTATTGAAAATCATTTAAAAATTCTGTATCTGTGCTTGTTGCAATTGAACCAATTTGAAAATGTTTTAAAAGTGCAAACATCAGCCCGTTTGTCATTCAAATTATTTGAAAGATTTCAAATAGTATTTTAACCCAGGTCTGGTGCTGTGCGGAGGATGGCGAAGCATGGCATCTGGCTCTAACTTCTTTGGCTGGTGAAAGCTGAGGAGTTTTTTTTTTTATTTTTTTTAAAGCTTTGCAGATCAGCTGTTTCTGAAATGTGTTTTCTTCTCAACCCACACTTATTGCGGAAGTCTTTGCCAAACTCTCCGAGCTCTCAGAGAAATTCTAAAGGGGTCATTGTTGGAGTGGTTCACAGATTATCCTGCTAACCCTCTGCATTTACTTCCTTTTAGCCATGGGCAGGTTAGTGAGGTAGCAGTAAGTACTACAGTCTGTATACACAGTACTTGTTTTACGTCACAAATGGCACCCTATTCCCTATATAGTGCACTGCTTTTGGCCAGTTCGCAGAATCAAAGGTAGTGCACTATAACGGGAATAGCATGCCATTTGGGATGCAGAACACAGTACTTGTAGTGTGATATCCAAAATCCAATTGTTGTTGTGAGGTAATAAATCCCCTTTTGCTCGGTTGGTTTCACCTCAAACAAACAGATGGGAATACGTTTGATAGAAGCATCGGCATCTCTGTCTGTAAAACAAGGCTGTGTTCACTGAACCCAAATACTGTGTCAAATGGCAGCATTTGGCCCGTTTATTAGGTACACCAGTCCTTCACGGAAAATGGATCGCTCCTACAGACAGTGAGTCACGTGGCCGTGGCTCGCTGTATAAAGCGGGCAGACAGGCATCGCGGCGTTCAATTAGAATGGGCCAAACGAATGACCTAAGCAACTTTGAGCGTGATATGATGGTGAGATAGACAAAAGACATCCAATCAGCTCAGTCCTGTGGGCGAAAACAGCTCGTTGATGAGAGGTCGAAGGAGAATGGCAAGAATCGTGCAAGCTAACTGGCTGGGCCACAAACAGACCAATAACGGCGCAGAACGACATCTTTGGAAAGTACAACTCATTGGTCCTTGTCACGGATGGGCTATTGCAGCATAGGACCACACTGGGTTCCACTCCTATCAGCTAACAACAAGAAGAAGCAGCTCCAGTGGGCACGCCATCACCAATACTGGACAATTGAGGAGTGGAAAAACATTGGCTGGAACATGAAAGCGAGTTCAGTTTACTTTAGTACTTGAGAGTAAATATAAATATACTGTATATACACTACGTTGTCTCATTACAACACTAGCCAGTATGATTACGATATTGTGATGCAACAGAGTAATGTTGTGATTGGTCATACTAATGCTATAACACTACGTTGTCTCATTACAACACATACAAAATACGTTATTACTCATGATTGATATAACAGATGTCCTGTTGCTTGTATACCAGAATAACTAATGTTGTATCATGACACTGGATGGCAGTCTCTCTCTCTCTCTCTCTCTAAGACAGCTGCTGCTCAGTAACCAGTCACAGAGCAGCAGCTGTCTTAGAGAGAGAGAGAGAGAGAGACTGCCATCCACAGTGTCATGATACAACATTAGTTATTCTGGTATACAAGCAACAGGACATCTGTTATATCAATCATGAGTAATAACGTATTTTGTATGTGTTGTAATGAGACAACATAGTGTTATAGCATTAGTATGACCCTAGTGTTGTAATGAGACAACGTAGTGTTATAGCATTAGTATGACCCTAGTGTTGTAATGAGACAACGTAGTGTTATAGCATTAGTATGACCATAGTGTTGTAATGAGACAACGTAGTGTTATAGCATTAGTATGACCCTAGTGTTGTAATGAGACAACGTAGTGTTATAGCATTAGTATGACCCTAGTGTTGTAAGGTTGCTGAATTAGGTTATTGGGAGACTATTGATCCTGATATCCAGGTCAATAACACAACCAGGCAAAATTCAATCTGGTTGGTCTGTGGATTCACACATTTCCCTGTGTGTGTGGGATAGACTTGAATATATACAGTTGAAGTCGGAAGTTTACATACACCTTAGCCAAATACATTTAAACTCAGTTTTTCACAATTCTTGACATTTAATCCTAGTATGAATTCCCTGTCTTAGGTCAGTTAGGATCACCACTTTATTTTAAGAATGTGAAATGTCAGAATAATAGTAGAGTGATTTATTTCAGCTTTTATTTCTTTTATCACATTCCCAGTGGGTCAGAAGTTTACATATACTCAATTAGTATTTGGTAGCATTGCTTTTAAATTGTTTAAATTGGGTCAAATGTTTCGGGTAGCCTTCCACAAGCTTCCCACAATAAGTTGTGTGAATTTTGTCATCATTTGTGTCAATTGGAGGTGTACCTGTGGATGTATTTCAAGGCCTACCTTCAAACTCAGTGCCTCATTGCTTGACATCATGGGATAATCAAAAGAAATCAGCCAAGACCTCAAATTGTAGACCTCCACAAGTCTGGTTCATCCTTGGGAGCAATTTCCAAATGCCTGAAGGTACCAAGTTCATCTGTACAAACAATACTACAGATTAACTATTGTTCATGTTTATTAATTGTTTATGGTTCATTGAACAAGCATGGAAACAGTGTTTAAACCCTTTACAATGAAGATCTGTGAAGTTATTTGAATTTTTATGAATTATCTTTGAAAGACAGGTGTTTATAAGTGTTGGGGACATTCATTAACCTGTTAGCCCTTGATGACAGCTCAAATCAGCTCAGAGTATGACCTCCTCTGAACTTTTTGCAAGTGGCCTCCTTGACTGGTTCTCCTGTCCTTCACATCTAACTCAGTGTTTTGACTGGTTCTCCTGTCCTTCACATCTAACACAGTGTTTTGACAGGTTCTCCTGTCCTTCACATCTAACACAGTGTTTTGACTGGTTCTCCTGTCCTTTACATCTAACACAGTGTTTTGACTGGTTCTCCTGTCCTTCACATCTAACACAGTGTTTTGACTGGTTCTCCTGTCCTTCACATCTAACACAGTGTTTGTGACTGGTTCTCCTGTCCTTCACATCTAACACAGTGTTCGTGACTGGTTCTCTAGTCTTTATGCTTATTGGATGGATGGTGGCTATTCTCAGGCCTTCTGATACTGTTGAAGATGAAGCCCAGACTCTTGGACAGTCAGCAATGGGATAAACCGAGATATCAGATCTTATAGGATCTGTCCAGACTAAGGGACTGAGAGACTGATAGAATGTCCGTACTGAGTTGACAGGGGCTTTGTGTGTGTGTATGTGTTTTTGTGTATGTGCATGCACGTGTGTGTGTGTGTTTGTGTACCTGTGAGTCCGTTGTCAGCTTGGACAGCTTTAAGTCAATCTGTCAATCCAGGTTGGATTCCCCTCTCCTCTGTCTTGGAGCTGTGTTGACGACACGTCTAGCTGTGTCTAGAGAAAACTGGGCAGTCTTTTTTCATTTCATGTTATTGCATGGCCAGCTCTTTTCCAGGCCCAGTTAGCGGAGCATAGAGCAGCTTCTCGGATGGATTGGGGGAAGCAGATCCCTGGTAGCTTTGATCTGTTATTGATTAGCTCAGACTCCCAGTAATGGAGCATCAGCCATAAGTCCCTATTCCCTATTTAGTCCAGGCTGTATCACATCTGTCCGTGATTGGGAGTGCTATAGGGCGGCGCACAATTGGCCCAGCGTCGTCCAGGTTTAGCCGGGGTAGGCGTCATTGTAAATAAGAATTTGTTGTTAAGTGACTTGCCTAGTTAAATAAAGCTTACAAAAAAAATAAAAATAGTGCACTAAATTGGGAATAGGGTGCCATTTGCGATGTGCTCCAACACACTTCCAAACAGGGAAAGAAGAGCGCGATTGCTAATCTTTCTCTTTATTGAGTTCTGTTCTAGGTTTGGTCGTTATAACGTATATACAGTATGCTGGGGTTTTCTGAAGTACCGACCAGTATGATTTTCTAAGATGGCGTAGCACTTCAGACGTCTTTGTCTTGTCCCGTGTATATCTTTCATTTCTTCGTATATATTTTTTAGATTTTTAACCTCAATTTCAACATACTCTCCTGCAACCCACCTCACCCAATGTGGTATGGATCTGCTATTTTCTATACTTTAGAACCGGGAACCCCCAACAGAAGCGAGCCAGCGAACTAGCTACTAGCTAGTAGTCAGTTAGCCACTGCTAGCGGTCATCAGCTAACCTTAGCCCGGTCAACTCATGCCAGTCTGCACAGCGCGATTCAACCCAGAGCATAGCGGACTGCTTTTTCTCCACATCTCCGGATTCCTACCGCAAGATCTGAACCTTTTAACCTGGATCATCGCAGCTAGCTAGCTGCTATCCGAGTGGCTACCCCTGGCTAACGTCTTTGTCCAGAAGCAAGCACCAGTTAGCCTGGAACTAGCCTCGTGCTAGGCCCATCTCCCGGCTAGCTGAAGAGGTCAGTCAATCAATCAAATGTATTTATAAAGCCCTTCTTACATCAGCTGATGTCACAGAGTGCTGTACAGAAACCCAGCCTAAAACCCCAAACAGCAAGCAATGCAGGTGTAAAAGCACGGTGGTTAGGAAAAACTCCCTAGAAAGGCCAGAACCTAGGAAGAAACCTAGAGGAACCAGGCTGTTAGTGGTGGCCAGTCCTCTTCTGGCTGTGCCGGGTACAGATTAATACAGAACATGGCCAAGATTTTAAAATGTTCAAAGATGACCAGCAGGGTCAAATAATAATAATCACAGAGGTTGTAGAGGGTGCAACAGGTCAGCACCTCAGGAGTAAATGTCAGTTGGCTTTTCATAGCCGATCATTCAG
The DNA here is from genome assembly GCA_003317085.1 of Hucho hucho. NCBI lineage: Eukaryota > Metazoa > Chordata > Actinopteri > Salmoniformes > Salmonidae > Hucho > Hucho hucho. Next base: position 11,438 of record QNTS01005664.1, read on the forward strand.
AATATCTCTACCGCTCCTGCTGTCTCTAGAGAGTTGAAAAGTGCAGGTCTGGGACAGGTAGCATGTCTGGTGAACAGCCCAGGGTTCCACTGCCGCAGGCAGAACAGTTGAAACTGGAGCAGCAGCACGGCCAGGTGGACTGGGGACAGCAAGGAGTCATCAGGCCAGGTAGTCCTGAGGAATGGTCCTAAGGCTCAGGTCCTCTGAGAGAGAGAGGAAGAAAGAAAGAGAGAAAAAGAGAGAGAGAATTAGAGAGCATGCTTAAATTCACACAGGACACCGGATAAGAGAGGATAAATACTCCAGATATAACAGACTGACCCTAGCCCCCCGACACAAACTACTGCAGCATAAATACTGGAGGCTGATACAGGAGTGGTCGGGAGACACTGTGGCCCCGTCCGACGATATCCCCGGACAGGGCCAAACAGGCAGGATATAACCGCACCCACTCTGCCGAAGCACAGCCCCCACACAACTAGAGGGATATCTCCAACCACCAACTTACCATCCTGAGACAAGGCTGAGTATAGCCAACAAAGATCTCCGCCACGGCACAACCCAAGGGGGGGCGCCAACCCAGACAGGAAGATCACGTCAGTAACTCAACCCACTCAAGCGACGCACCCCCCCCCAGGGACGGCATGGAAGAGCACCAGTAGGCCAGTGACTCAGCCCCTGTAATAGGGTTAGAGGCAAAGAATCCCAGTGGAGAGGGGAATCGGCCAGGCAGAGACAGCAAGGGCAGTTCGTTGCTCCAGTGCCTTTTCGTTCACCTTCACACTTCTGGGCCAGACTACACTCAATCATAGGTCCTACTGAAGAGATGAGTCTTCAATAAAGACTTAAAGGTTGAGACCCAGTCTGCGTCTCTCACATGGATAGGCAGACCATTCCATAAAAATTTACCCCTTTTACCTCCGACACGGAGCCCTGCCGATCCATCACGACTGGTCTACCGACTTAATCCACCCGAGGGGGTTTCAACAGGCTCGTCCGTTGCGACGTCCCCTGAAGGCCCATCTGCTAGCCGCAGCCCGCTAGCTGTCTAGAGCATATCGGACTGTTAGCTGAAGAGGTCCATCAGCCAATTTCTTGGGCTACAATACCTATTTTGCCAATTGGCCTCGACCCTTTTACTGCCTACACGGAGCCCTGCCGATCCATCACGACTGGTCTGCTGACGTAACCGTCCCAGGGGGCTACAACAGACTCTTCCGTCGCGATGTCCCCCCCTAAGGCCCTTCTGCTAGCCTGCTAGCCCCGGCCCACTAACTGTTTGAATCGCCGTGTCTCCAGCTCGCCTAGCTACTCACTGGTCCCTATGATCACTCGGCTATGCATGCCTCTCCCTAATGTCAATATGCCTTGTCCATTGCTGTTCTGGTTAGTGATTATTGTCTTATTTCACTGTAGAGCCTCCAGCCCTGCTCAATATGCCTTAGCTAGCCCTTTTGTTCCACCTCCCACACATGCGGTGACCTCACCTGGTTTAAATGATGTCTCTAGACAAAACCTCTCTCATCATCACTCAATGCCTAAGTTTACCTCCACTGTATTCACATCCTACCATACCCTTTTCTGTACATTATGCCTTGAATCTATCCTTCGGCGCCCAGAAACCTGCTCATTTTACTCTCTGTTCCGAACGCACTAGACGACCAGTTCTTATAGCCTTTAGCCGTACCCTTATCCTACTCCTCCTCTGTTCCTCTGGTGATTTAGAGGTTAATCCAGGCTCTGCAGCGCCTAGCTCCACTCCCACTCCCCAGGCGCTATCATTTGTTGACTTCTGTAACCGTAAAAGCTTTGGTTTCATGCATGTTAACATAAGAAGCCTCCTCCCTAAATTTGTTTTATTCACTGCTTTAGCACAATCTGCCAACCGGGATGTCCTAGCCGTGTCTGAATCCTGGTTTAGGAAGGCCACCAAAAATCCTGAAATTTCCATCCCTAACTATAACATTTTCCGACAAGATAGAACTGCCAAAGGCGGCGGAGTTAGCCTGCAGAGTTCTGTCATACTATCCAGGTCTGTGCCCAAACAATTCTAGCTTCTACTTCTAAAAATCCACCTTTCCAGAAACAAGTCTCTCACCGTTGCTGCTTGTTATAGACCACCTTCTGCCCCCAGCTGTGCCCTGGACACCATATGTGAATTTATTGCCCCCCATCTATCTTCCGAGCTCATACTGTTAGGTGACCAAAACTGGGACATGCTTAACACCCCGGCCGTCCGACAATCTAAGATAGATGCCCTCAATCTCACACAAATTATCAATGAACCTACCAGGTACAACCCCAAATCTGTAAACACGGGCACTCTCATAGATATCATCCTGACCCACCTGCCCTCTAAATACACCTCTGCTGTCTTCAAACAGGATCTCAGCGATCACTGCCTCATTGCCTGCATCCGTAATGGGTCTGCGGTCAAACGACCACCCCTCATCACTGTCAAACGCTCCCTAAAACACTTCACCGAGCAGGCCTTTCTAATCGACCTGGCCCGGGTATCCTGGAAGGATATTGACCTCATTCCATCAGTAGAGGATGCCTGGTTATTCTTTAAAAGCGCTTTCCTCACCATCTTAAATAAGCATGCCCCTTTCAAGAAATGTAGAACCAGGAACAGATATAGCCCTTGGTTCACTCCAGACCTGACTGTCCTTGACCAGCACAAAAACATCCTGTGGCGTACTGCATTAGCATCGAATAGCCCACGCGAAATGCAACTTTTCAGGGAAGTTAGGAACCAATATACACAGGTAGTTAGGAAAGCAAAGGCTAGCTTTTTCAACCAAAAAATTGCATCCTGTAGCACAAACTCCAAAAAGTTCTGGGACACTGTAAAGTCCATGGAGAATAAGAGCACCTCCTCCCAGCTGCCCACTGCGCTGAGGCTAGGAAACACTGTCACCACCTATAAATCCACGATACTTGACAATTTCAATAAGCAATTTTCTACGACTGGCCATGCTTTCCACCTGGCTACCCCTACCCCGATCAACAGCCCTGCACCCCACACAGCAACTTGCCCAAGCCTCCCCCATTTCTCCCAAATCCAGATAGCTGATGTCCTGAAAGAGTTGCAAAATCTGGACCCCTACAAATCAGCTGGGCTAGACAATCTGGACCCTCTCTTTCTAAAATTATCTGCCGCAATTGTTGCAACCCCTATTACTAGCCTGTTCAACCTCTCTTTCGTATCGTCTGAGATCCCCAAAGATTGGAAAGCTGCCGCGGCCATCCCCCTCCTCAAAGGGGGAGACACTCTAGACCCAAACTGTTACAGATCTATATCTATCGTACCCTGCCATTCTAAGGTCTTCGAAAGCCAAGTTAACAAAGAGATCACCAACCATTTCAAATCCCACCGTACCTTCTCCGCTATGCAATCTGGTTTCAGAGCTGGTCATGGGTGCACCTCAGCCACGCTCCAGGTCCTAAACGATATCATAACCGCCATCGATAAAAGACAATACTGTGCAGCTATATTCATCGATCTGGCCAAGACCTTCGACTGTCAAACACCATATTCTTATCGGCAGACTCAACAGCCTTGGTTTCTCAAATGACTGCCTCGCCTGGTTCACCAACTACTTCTCAGACAGAGTTCCGTGTGTCAAATCGGAGGGCCTGTTGTCCGGACCTCTGGCAGTCTCTATGGGGTTGCCACAGGGTTAAATTCTCGGCCCGACTCTTTTCTCTGTATACATCAATGATGTCGCTCTTGCTGCTGGTGATTCTCTGATCCACTTCTACGCAGACGACACCATTCTGTATACTTCTGGCCCTTCTTTAGACACTGTGTTAACTAACCTCCAGACGAGCTTCAATGCCATACAACTCTCCTTCCGTGGCCTCCAACTGCTCTTAAATGAAAGTAAAACTAAATGCATGCTTTTCAACCGATCACTTCCGACACCTGCCCGCCCGTCCAGCATCACTACTCTGGACGGTTCTGACTTAGAATATGTGGACAACTACAAATACCTAGGTGTCTGGTTAGACTGTAAACTCTCCTTCCAGACTCACATTAAGCATCTCCAATCCAAAATTAAATCTAGAATCGGCTTCCTATTTCGCAACAAAGCATCCTTCACTCATGCTGCCAAACAGACCCTCGTAAAACTGACTATCTTACCTATCCTTGACTTTGGTGATGTAATTTACAAAATAGCCTCCAACACTCTACTCAGCAAATTGGATGCAGTCTATCTTAGTGCAATCCTTTTTTGTCAACAAAGCCCCATATAATACACACCCCTGCGACCTGTATGCTCTCGTTGGCTGGCCCTCGCTTCATTTTCGTTGCCAAACCCACTGGCTCCAGGTCATCTATAAGTCTTTGCTAGGTAAAGCCCCGCCTTATCTCAGCTCACTGGTCACCATAGCAGCACCCACCCGTAGCACGCACTCCAGCAGGTATAGTTCACTGGTCACCCCCAAAGCCAATTTCTCCTTTCCTTACAGTTCTCTGCTTCCATTGACTGGAACGAATTGCAAAAATTACTGAAGCTGGAGACTCATATCTCCCTCAATAACTTTAAGCATCAGCTGTCAGAGCAGCTCACAGATCATTGCACCTGTACATAGCCCATCTGTAAATAGCCCATCCAACTACCTCATCCCCATATTGTTATTTTTTTTTCTTCTACTTTGCACCCCAGTATCTCTACTTGCACATTCATCTTCTGCACATCTATCACTCCGGTGTTTAATTGCTAAATTGTAATTACTTCGCCACCAAGGCCTATTTATTGCCTTACCTCTCTAATCTTACCTCATTTGCACACACTGTATATCGATTTTTTTCTATTGTGTTATTGACTGTACATTTTGTTTTTTCCATGTGTAACTCTGTGTTGTTGTTTGTGTCGCACTGCTTTGCTTTATCTTGGCCAGGTCGCAGTTGTAAATGAGAACTTGGTCTCAACTGGCCTACCTGGTTAACTAGGCTCCGGTCTCTCATTGTTGTGTGCTTGTAAACAAACACCACATGACTGGGGAGTACTGGTAAGCTTCATAATGAAAAACTGTGGCAGGTGAAATGAAGAACGCAATCTTCTTTATCTTCTAACGTATTGTACAAGTTGACTGCAGGTATTTACTTAAAACGCATCTACATATATCCAAATGTATCCCTTTTTTTTCTAAGAAATAGCTAAGCGTCTAGATGACAGATTAAGGTTAAAGCAGACACAATCCCCCCTGGGTTGTTCAGGGGCAGAACGACAGATTTTTACCTTGTCAGCTCGGGGATTCGAACTTGCAACCCTCCGGTTATAAGTCTAACGCTCTAACCACTAGGCTACCTACTTGCGGTAATACCGTATACCCCTGTATGGTACTGGAACGGAATGAAGGTATGAACATCTGTACGGGTTCTGTGTCGTCGTCCCCCCCCCCCCCCCCCCCCNCGCTAACGTACGCTAATGTAATGTATGGACAGAAAGCTTACATTCTTGTTAATCTAACTGCACTGTCCAATTTAGAGTAGCTGTTACAGTGAAATAATATCATACTATTGTTTGAGGAGAGTGCACAATTATGAACTTGAAAATGTATTAATAAACCAAATTAGGCACATTTGGGCAGTCTTGATAAAACATTTTGAACAGAAATGCAATGGTTCATTGGATCAGTCTAAAACTTTGTACATACATTGCTGCCATCTAGTGGCCAAAATCTAAATTGCACCTGGGCTGGAATAATAAATTATGGTCTTGCATTTCAAAGATGATGGTACATTTTAAAAAATATATATATTTTACCAGATCTAATGTGTTATATTCTCCAAAATTTATTTCACATTTCCACAAACTTCAAAGTGTTTCCTTTCAAATGGTATCATATTCTTGCTTCAGGTCCTGAGCTAGGAGGAGGGGTGAAAATTGAAAAAAAGGGTCCGATCCTTAAGAGGTTTTTAAGGCAGCCACCTGCACCTCGGGTTAAATGCAGGAGACACATTTCAGTTGAAATAATTCAGTTGTACAACTGACTAGGTATCCCCCTTTCCCTTATCCTTTTCTATTCTGTTATTTTTCTGACATGTGTGATTAAGTCTAGGTTCTAAGTGGTTTTTAATGTAAATGCTTTGAATTAATGACTAATGGTTGGGATGGGAGAATGTCTGCATCCCAAAATTACACCCTATTCCCTATAGGGTGCCATGTGGGACACAGACAATGGCTGGGACATGAACAGGAAGGAGGAAAACAAGCAAGTGTCTAGCTAGTCTTAGAGTGACTGCCTTGCTTTTAAAACTCCAATACTGGGACAGTAGAACTAGAACCCAGGCTCTATTTTTTTCTGATATCTGACAAAACATCCCTCCCTGGATGTAAGTCTTGGAGACTTGGAGAGAAGCTCTGGGTGCTGTTTCAGCAGTACAGATGTCTGGCTGGAGTCCAGGGGTAGAAGCATACAGCAGGGAGAGGAGAGATGAGGAGGGGAAGGGAGGGCAGAGGAGAGATGAGGAGGGGAGGGGAGAGAAGAAATGGAGAGGGGAGGGAAAAGGAGGGGAGAGATGAGGAGAGGAGGGGGGGAGAGAAGAGATGAGGAGGGGAGGGGCGAGAAGAGATGGGGAGAGAAGAGATCAGGAGGGGAGAGAAGAGATGGGAAAGGGAGAGGAGGATAGGGGAGGGGAGAGAAGAGATGGGGAGAGGAGAGCGGAGGGAACCCTGCTACTACTAGAGGAAAGATGTCTGTCACTTAGCCCAGCGTAGCAGGACTCCCTCAGTAGCAGGACTCCCTTTACTATTCCCTCAGCTGTGTGTGTGTGTGTGTGTGTGTGTGTGTGTGTGTGTGTGTGTGCTTCCCTCTGCTTCCCTGGGCTCTGCAGATGAGCCCTATTCACAGAGCTGCTTGACCTTGCAGTCTCTCCAGCTTAGTCTGCTCTTCCCTGGGCTTACTCCTTCACCCCAGAACCCCTCCAGCCTTCCACCTCCCTCCACTACACCCTCCTTTTATTTATTTGATTTTATTTAACCCTTATTTCACCAGGTAAGTTGACTGAGAACACATGGGGGTGCCTCCACCCCTCTACCCTCTACCCTTCCACCCCTCTACTTCA
>QNTS01005664.1:74023-93558 GCA_003317085.1 Hucho hucho
TCTCTGATCCCCAGGTGTGTCTCTCTGATCCCCAGGTGTGTTTCTCTGATCCCCAGGTGTGTCTTTCTGATCCCCAGATGTGTCTCTCTTATTCCCAGGTGTGTCTCTCTCATCCCCAGGTGTGTCTCTCTGATCCCCAGTTGTGTGTCTCTGATCCCCAGGTGTGTCTCTGATCCCCAGGTGTGTCTCTCTGATCCCCAGGTGTGTCTCTCTGATCCCCAGGTGTGTCTCTTAGTACCCCAGGTGTTTATCTCTGAACCAGATGGTGCAGACAGAGATGGTCGTCTCGCTTCGTGTTCTTAGGAAACTATGCAGTATTTACTTTTTTTTATGTATTATTTCTTACACTGTTACCCCAGGAAATCTTAAGTCTTTTTACATTCAGCCGGGAAAAACTACTGGATATAAGAGCAACGTCAACTTACCAACATTACGACCAGGAATATGACTTTCCCGAAGCGGATCCTCTGTTTGGCCCACCACCCAGGACAATGGTTCGGATCCCAGTTGGCGACCCAAAACAACGGCGTTGCAGAAGGTGCAGACGGAGCGGTCTTCTGGTGAGGCTCCGTAGACGGGCACATAGCTCACCGCTCCCGAGTATACTACTCGCCAATGTCCAGTCTCTTGACAACAAGGTAGACGAAATTCGAGCAAGGGTTGCCTTCCAGAGAGACATCAGAGATTGTAACATTGTCTGTTTCACGGAAACATGGCTCACTCGGGATACGTTATCAGAGTCGGTACAGCCACCTTGTTTCTTCACGCATCACACCGACAGAAACAAACATCTCTCTGGTAAGAAGAAGGGTGGGGGTGTATGCCTTATGAATAACGAGTCGTGGTGTGATCATCATAACATACAGGAACTCAATTCCTTTCGTTCACCTGACTTAGAATTCCTTACAATCAAATGCCGACCGCATTATCTACCAAGAGAATTCTCTTCGATTATAATCACAGCCGCTCAAATCCCCCACCAAGCAGCTACCTCGACGGCTCTGAAAGAACTTCATTGGACTCAATGTAAACTGGAAAACACATATCCTGAGGATGCATTTATTGTAGTTGGGGATTTTAACAAGGCTAATCTGAAAACAAGGCTCCATACATTTTATCAGCATATCGAATGCGCGACCCGGGCTGGCAAAATTCTGGACCATTGCTATTCTAACTTCCGCGACGCATACAAAGCCCTCCCTCGCCCTCCTTTCAGCAAATCTGACCACGATTCCATTTTGTTGCTCCCAGCCTATAGACAGAAACTAAAACAGGAAACGCCCGTGCTCAGGTCTGTTCAACGCTGGTCCGACCAATCTGATTCCACGCTTCAAGATTGCTTCGATCACGTGGACTGGGACATGTTCCGGATAGCATCAGACAATAACATTGATGTATACGCTGATTCGGTGAGTGAGTTTATTAACAAGTGCATGGGTGATGTTGTACAAACTGTTAAAACCTATCCCAACCAGAAACCGTGGATTTATGGCAGCATTTGTGCAAAACTGAAAGCGCGAACCACTGCTTTTAATCATGGCAAGGCGACCGGAAACATGACCGGAAACATGACCGAATACAAACAGTCTAGCTATTCTCTCCGCAAGGCAATCAAACAAGCTAAGCGTCAGTATAGAGACAAAGTAGAGTCTCAATTAAACGGCTCAGACACGAGATGTATGTGGCAGCGTCAATTACGGATTACAAAAAGAAAACCAGCCCTGTCGCAGACACCGATGTTTTGCTCCCAGACAAACAAAACAACTTCTTTGCTCGCTTTGAGGACAATACAGTGCCACTGACACGGCCTGCTACCAAAACCTGCAGGCTCTCCTTCACCGCAACCAACGTGAGTAAACCATTTAAACGTGTTAACCCTCGCAAGGCTGCTGGCCCAGATGGCATCCCTAGCCGTGTCCTCAGAGCATGCGCAGACCAGCTGGCTGGTGTGTTTACGGACATATTCAATCAATCCCTATCCCAGTCTGCTGTTCCCACATGCTTCAAGAGGGACACCATTGTTCCTGTTCGCAAGAAAGCTAAGGTAACTGAGCTAAACGACTATCGCCCTGTAGCACTCACTTCCGTCATCATGAAGTGCTTTGAGAGACTAGTCAAGGATCACATCACCTCCACCCTACCTGACACCCTAGACCCACTCCAATTTGCTTACCGCCCCAATAGGTCCACAGACGACGCAATCGCAATCACCCTGCACACTGCCGTAACCCATCTGGACAAGAGGAATACCTATGTAAGAATGCTGTTCATCCATCGACTACAGCTCAGCGTTTAACACCATATACCCTCCAAACTCATCATTAAGCTCGAGACCCTAGGTCTCGACCCCGCCCTGTGCAACTGGGTCCTGGACTTTCTGACGGGCCGTCCCCAGGTGGTGAGGGTAGGAAACAACATCTCCACCCCGCTGATCCTCTACACTGGTGCCCCACAAGGGTGCGTTCTCAGCCCTCTCCTGTACTCCCTGTTCACCCATGACTGCGTGGCCATGCACGCCTCCAACTCAATCATCAAGTTTGCAGACGACACTACAGTGATAGGCTTGATTACCAACAACCACGAGACGGACTTCAACCTCAGGAGGCTAAAGAAATTTGGCTTGTCACCAAAAACACTCACAAACTTTTACAGATGCATAATCAAGAGCATCCTTTCGGGCAGTACCACCTCCTGGTACGGCAACTGCTCCGCCCACAACCGTAAGCCTCTCCAGACGGTAGTGAGGTCTGCACAACGCATCACTGGGGGCCTTCCAGGACACCTACACCACCCAATGTCATAGGAAGGACAAAAAGATCATCAAGGACAACAACCACCCGAGCCACTGCCTGTTCACCCTGCTATCATCCAGAAGGCGAGGACAGTACAGGTGCATCAAAGCTGGGACCAAGAGACTGAAAAACAGCTTCTATCTCAAGGCCATCAGACTGTTAAACAGCCATCACTAACATTGAGTGGCTGCTGCCAACATACTGACTCAAATCTCTAGCCACTTTAATAATTATAATTGGATGAAATAAATGTATCACTAGTCACTTTAAACAATGCCACTTTATATAATGTTTACATACTCATCTCATATGTATATACTGTACTCTATACCATCTATTGCATCTTGCCTATGCCGTTCGGCCATCGCTCATCCATTTATTTACATGTACATATTCTTATTAATTCCTTTACACTTGTGTGTATTAGGTAGTTGTTGTGAAATTGTTCGATTACTTATATTACTGCACGGTTGGAACTAGAAGCACAAGCATTTCGCTACACTCGCATTAACATGTGTATGTGACCAATAAGATTTGATTTGATCCCCAGTTGTCTCTCTGATCCCAGGGGTGTCTCTCTGGTCCCAAGGGTGTCTCTCTGATCCCAGGGGTGTGTCTCTGATCCCCAGGTGTCTCTCTGATCCCCAGGTGTCTCTCTGATCCCCAGGTGTGTCTCTCTGATCCCCAGGTGAGGTTGCAGCTGTGGGACACGGCAGGACAGGAGCGCTTCAGGAGCCTCATACCCTCCTACATACGAGACTCTACTGTGGCCGTGGTGGTTTATGATATTACAAGTGAGTGGGGATCCCTCCTACATACGAGACTACTGTGGGCGTGGTGGTTTATGATATTACAAGTGAGTGGGGATCCCTCCTACATACGAGACTCTACTGTGGCCGCGGTGGTTTATGATATTACAAGTGAGTGGGGATCCCTCCTACCTACGAGACTCTACTGTGGCCATGGTGGTTTATGAGTGGGGATCCCTCCTACCTACGAGACTCTACTGTGGCCGTGGTGGTTTATGAGTGGGGATCCCTCCTACATACGAGACTCTACTGTGGCCGTGGTGGTTTATGAGTGGGGATCCCTCCTACATACGAGACTCTACTGTGGCCGCGGTGGTTTATGAGTGGGGATCCCTCATCATGATGTTCTGAATCAGGATACCATGGACACGCCGTTTTACAGTCTGACATAATATTCCACCATAGTGTTCCTTTATGTAAGCAGCAGCACCAGAACCATGTAAATCAGTCTAGAACCATGTAAATCAGTCTAGAACCATGTAAATCAGTCTAGAACCATGTAAATCAGTCTAGAACCATGTACATCAGTCTAGAACCATGTAAATCAGTCTAGAACCATATACATCAGTCTAGAACCATGTAAAACAGTCTAGAACCATGTAAATCAGTCTAGAACCATGTAAATCAGTCTAGAACCATGTAAATCAGTCTATAACCATATATATTAGTCTATAATCAGTCTATAACCATGTAAGTCAGTCTATAACCATGTAAATCAGTCTATAACCATTGTAATCAGTCTATAATCAGTCTATAAGATATAAGTCAGTCTATGACCATGTAAGTCAGTCTATAACATGTACGTCAGTCTATAACCATGTAAGTCAGTCTATAACCATGTAAGTCAATCTATAACCATATACATTAGTCTATAATCAGTCTATAACCATGTAAGTCAGTCTATAACCATGTAAGTCAGTCTATAACCATATACATTAGTCTATAATCAGTCTATAACCATGTAAGTCAGTCTATAACCATGCTAGTCAGTCTATAACCATGTAAGTCAGTCAGTCTATAACCATGTAAGTCAGTCTATAACCATGTAAATCAGTCTATAACCATTGTAATCTGTCTATAATCAGTCTATAACATATAAGTCAGTCTATAAATATGTAAGTCAGTCTATTACCATGTAAATCAGTCTAACCATATAAATCAGTCTGTAATCAGTCTATTACCATGTAAATCAGTCTAACCATGTAAATCAGTCTATAATCAGTCTATAACCATGTAAGTCAGTCTATAACCATATACATCAGTCTATAATCGGTCTATAACCATGTAAGTCAGTCTATAACCATATACATTAGTCTATAATCAGTCTATAACCATGTAAGTCAGTCAGTCTATAATCATGTAAGTCAGTCAGTCTATAATCATGTAAGTCAGTCAGTCTATAATCATGTAAGTCAGTCAGTCTATAATCATGTAAGTCAGTCAGTCTATAACCATGTAAGTCAGTCAGTCTATAACCATGTAAGTCAGTCAGTCTATAACCATGTAAGTCAGTCAGTCTGTAATCATGTAAGTCAGTCTATAACCATGTAAATCAGTCTATAATCAGTCTATAACCATGTAAGTCAGTCTATAACCATGTAAGTCAGTGTATAACCATTGTAATCTGTCTAATCAGTCTATAACATATAAGTCAGTCTATAACCATTTAAATCAGTCTAACCATGTAAATCAGTCTATAATCAGTCTATAACATATAAGTCAGTCTGACCATGTAAGTCAGTCTATAATCATGTAAATCAGTCTATCACCATATACATCAGTCTATAACCATATACATACGTCTATAACCATGTAAGTCAGTCTATAACGATATACATCAGTCTATAACCATGTAAGTCAGTCTATAACCATGTAAGTCAGTCTATAACCATATACATTAGTATATAATCAGTCTATAACCATGTAAGTCAGTCTATAACCATGTAAGTCAGTCTATAATCATGTAAATCAGTCTATCACCATATACATCAGTCTATAACCATATACATACGTCTATAACCATGTAAGTCAGTCTATAACAATATACATCAGTCTATAACCATGTAAGTCAGTCTATAACCATGTAAGTCAGTCAGTCTATAATCATGTAAGTCAGTCTATAACCATGTAAGTCAGGCTATAACCATGTAAGTCAGTCTATAACCATTGTAATCAGTCTATAATCAGTCTATAACATATAAGTCAGTCTATGACATGTAAGTCAGTCTTTGACCATGTAAGTCAGTCTATAACCATGTAAATCAGTCTACAACCATGCACGTCAGTCTTTAACCATATACATCAGTCTATAACCATATACGTCAGTCAATAACCATCTAAAGTCTATAATCAGTCTATAACCATATAGGTCATTCTATAACCATGTAAGTTAGTCCCTGTAGATTTGATCAGGTTGTTTCTCTATTTTCCACAATTAACTGTGACATTTGTATTGTCTCAGATCCCATTGAGTTCATCAGAGGCAGTGGTTTAATATGTTTGTGATGGAGTGGAGCCGGTCATGTTTAAGACCACACACACACACACATACACACATACATCCGGTCATGTTAAAGACCCTCAGGAGATGAACAGTAAAGCTAATTGTATAGGTAACATGGCTCCCTAACATGGCTCCCTTCATGGCTCCTTAACATGGCTCCCTAACATGGCTCCCTAACATGGCTCCCTTCATGGCTCCCTAACATGGCTCCCTTCATGGCTTCCTAACATGGCTCCCTAACATGGCTCCCTTCATGGCTCCCTAACATGGCTCCCTTCATGGCTCCCTAACATGGCTCCCTAACATGGCTCCCTTCATGGCTCCCTAACATGGCTCCCTTCATGGTTCCCTAACATGGCGGCAAGTAGCCTAGTGGTTTGAGCATTGAGCCAGTAACCAAAAGGTTGCTGGATCGAATCCCAGAGCTGACAAGGTAAAAATCGTCCGTTCTGCCCCTGAACAAGGCAGTAAATCCCCTGCAGGCCGTCATTGTAAATAAGAATTTGTTCTAAGTTGACTTGCCTAGTTAAATAGTGGTTACATTTAAATCTCTGATGGCTGTTTTTTCGTTTTCACCTTGAAGTGAACGAGCAGTGGGTGTTTCTCGTCAAGTCCCTTTAATTAGGTACAGACTTTGAACCCAGGAACACACAGTCCTGCGTTCTGAACGGGAGTGGGGTGTGTCAAGGTCAATAGGAATGGATTGATAGGAATACTACCAAACCCACATACAGTTGAAGTCGGAAGTTTACATACACTTAGGTTGGAGTCATTAAAACTAGTTTTTCAGCCACTCTACAAATGTCATGTTAACAAACTATAGTTTTGGCAAGTCGGTTAGAACATCTACTTTGTGCATGACACAAGTAATTTTTCCAACAATTGTTTACAGACAGATTATTTCACTTATAATTCACTGTATCACAATTCCAGTGGGTCAGAAGTTTACATACACTAGGTTGACTGTGCCTTTAAACAGCTTGGAAAATTCCAGAAAATTATGTCATGGCTTTAGAAGCTTCTGATAGGCTAATTGACATCATTTGAGTCAATTGGAGGTGTACCTGTGGATTTATTTCAAGGCATACCTTCAAACTCAGTGCCTCGTTGCTTGACATCATGGGAAATTAAAATAAATCAGCCAAGACCTCAGAAAAAAGATTGTAGACCTCCACAAGTCTGGTTCATACTTGGGAGCAATTTCCAAACGTCTGAAGGTACCACATTCATCTGTACAAACAATAGTTTGCAAGTATAAACACCATATGACCACGCAGCCGTCATACCGTTCAGTAAGGAGACGCGTTCTGTCTCCTAGAGATGAACGTACTTTGGTGCGAAAGGTGCAAATCAATCCCAGAACAACAGCAAAGGACCTTGTGAAGATGCTGGAGGAAACAGGTACAAAAGTATCTATATCCACAGTAAAACAAGTCCTATATCGACATAACCTTAATGGCCGCTCAACAAGGAAGAAGCCACTGCTCCAAAACCGCCATAAAAAAGCCAGACAACGATTTGCACCTGCACATGGGGACAAAGATCGTACTTTTTGGAGAAATGCCCTCTGGTCTGATGAAACAAAAATAGAACTGTTTGGCCATAATGACCATCGTTACGTTTGGAGGGAAAAGGGGGAGGCTTGCAAGCCGAAGAACACCATCCCAACCGTGAAGCACGGGGGTGGCAGCATCATTTTGTGGGGGTGCTTTGCTGCAGGAGGGACTGGTGCACTTCACAAAATAGATGGCATCATGAGGGAGGAAAATTATGTGGATATATTGAAGCAACATCTCAAGACATCAGTCAAGAAGTTAAAGCTTGATCGCAAATGGGTCTTCCTAATGGACAATGACCCCAAGCATACTTCCAAAGTTGTGGCAAAATGGCTTAAGGACAACAAAGTCAAGGTATTGGAGTGGACATCACAAAGCCCTGACCTCAATCCTATAGAAAATGTATGGGCAGAACTGAAAAAGGGTGTGTTAGCAAGGAGGCCTGCAAACCTGACTCAGTTACACCAGCTCTGTCAGGAGGAATGGGACAAAATTCACCCAATTCATTGTGGGAAGCTTGTGGAAGGCTACCTGAAACGTTTGACCGAAGATAAACAAGTTAAAGGCAATGCTACCAAATACTAATTGAGTGTATGTAAACTTCTAACCCACTGGGAATGTGATGAAAGAAATAAAAGCTGAAATAAATCATTCTCTCTACTATTATTCTGACATTTCACATTCTTAAAATAAAGTGGTGATCCTAACTGACCTAAAACAGGGAATTCTTACTAGGATTAAATGTCAGGAATTGTGAAAAACTGAGATTAAATGTATTTGGCTAAGGTGTATGTAAACTTCCGACTTCAACTGTAGAAATTGTCTAACATTTTGATATTTTCATTTTATGTCTGAGAGTGATATGCAAATTACCTTTGTGAATACTGAAGTTATACAGTGTATGCACAACCATTCTTTGGCAATAGGCACGTTTAAGCAATATCTGATATTCAATCCACTTGAAATACTATTTTGCTTCTGCTATTCCTCAACAGATGTGAACTCCTTCCAGCAAACATCCAAATGGATCGATGACGTCAGAACAGAGAGGGGAAGTGATGTAATTATTATGCTGGTCGGCAACAAAACAGACTTGGGAGATAAGAGGTACGTGGTGTTCCATTCAGTCATGATTTCTGTAGCAGCCTCAGACATATAAATCAGGAGCCTTTTTGCATTTCATGCTGTGTTAAGATGCAGGGGTCTTATTCATGGACCAGGGCGGGAGTAACGAGGCTTTTAGTTAGTGTGTTTCAGGCTTCAGCCGCATTTAATTAAACATGAGACGTAGAGTGGTACGCCTCAGTTAGTCCGTCTCACTGATTTCTATGTCCCCTCAGCATCCCGTCCAACAAACCCAATGACACCTCTGCCTGGTACAGTTACCAAGGCACTGTCTCAGCCATGCTAAACCACCACACACAAATCCCTATTTATTATTTTATATATGTTTAAATCATTTATCAGACGCACTTATCCAGAGCGACTTACAGTAGTGAGTGCATATATTTTTATATCTTTCCGTACTGGTTCCCCCCCGTTGGAATCCAACCCACAACCCTGGCGTTGCAAGTGCCATGCTCTACCAACTGAGACACACGAGACCAAATGGCTCCCTATTCCCTTTACAGTGCACTACATTTGACCAGAGGCCTATAGGTAAAGTAAAGCACTATAAAGGGAATAAGGTGCTATTTGGGACGCGCACAAAAAAAAACCAACTTCACAGTGATGGTCAGCACCTCTAGCCTGCGCAGTAATAATAGCGTTTACGGGGTCGTTAACACGGCAGGCAGAGCTGGCGGAGGACAGGTTAACATACACCTGCTTCTGCTGTAGCCGATATTCCCACCGGCATGCTCACGTCTCAGAGTCAGAGCCCAAGTTCCAAAGAGAACCCGATTACTTACATAGTGCACTACTTTTGACCAAAACCCTGGTCAAAAGTAGTGCACTATATAGGGAATAGGGTGCCATTTGGAACACTCCCCCAGTGTCTAATTGATCTAGGGAAGGCAGATAAAGTGCTGTGCAGGGCAGTTTCCTGCGTCAGACTGACTGGATCAGTCAATTAACATTCAAGGAAGACGGCCATGACGGCAGATAAAAGCTGCAGGACTGGGATTAGATCAGACTGTAGGACAGGGATTAGATCAGGCTGTAGGACATGGATTAGATCAGGCTGTAGGACAGGGATTAGATCAGGCTGTAGGACAGTAGTAGGACACTGCTAGGACCTTAAAATGTCTCAGCCTTCCACACTGCTAGGCCTTCTCCACACTGCTAGGACCTAATAATGTCTCAGCCTTCTCCACACTGCTAGGGTCTAATAATGTCTCAGCCTTCTCCACACTGCTAGGGTCTAATAATGTCTCAGCCTTCTCCACACTGCTAGGACCTAATAATGTCTCAGCCTTCTCCACACTGCTAGGACCTAATAATGTCTCAGCCTTCTCCACACTGCTAGGACCTAATAATGTCTCAGCCTTCTCCACACTGCTAGGACCTAATAATGTCTAAACCTATGAGGCTGCGTGGACGTGTACATTTGCCTACATGTAGGTTAGGGCCACTATGTTTTATGATCGTTATCTAGCCTACCTTGTCATACATGTGTAACAAAGTGTAAATTGCCAAGTCTGGCTAGGTTCACCAAGTGTCCAAAAGAGGGTACAGCTACTCCAGGAATCCACTGAGGTGAAGCCTCCTCCTTGCTTCACTACTTGTGAAGCCCATGCAGTAAAATACACTCAATCTGATTGTGCTTTCCTGTCAGTTCAGGTCTGTGTTAGCAAGTATCCACCACAAATGACATGTTAACGAAGACATAAACATGTGACGATATAATCGAGGACCAGCAGTGGAGGGTTTTCTCCTTCAAAATGGACTAGTCTAGGATGCTATTAATGAGTTTGTCTGTCTTGGATCTCTGGGACTCCAACTCTGGCTGCTGTTAGAGACAGATTAGACTCTGTCTCTGCCCTGATAGAGGGCTGATGGGATATCCTTCATCAGCAGAGAGCTGCCTGTCCTGATGGAAGGCTGATGGGATATCCTTTATCGGAAGAAATCAGCCTGTCCTGATGGATGGCTGATGGGATATCCTTTATCAGCAGAGAGATGCCTGTTCCTGATAGAGGGCTGATGGGATATCCTTTATCAGCAGAGAGCTGCCTGTCCTGATGTAGGGCTGATGGGATATCCTTTATCAGCAGAGAGCTGCTTGTCCTGATGGAGGGCTGATGGGATATCCTTTATCAGCAGAGAGCTAACTATCCTGATAGAGGGCTGATGGGATATCCTTTATCAGTGATGGAGGGCTGATGCGATATCCTTTATCAGCAGAGAAATGCCTGTCATGATAGAGGGCTGATGGGATATCCTTTATCAGCAGAGAGCTGCCTGTCCTGATAGAGGGCTGATGGGATATCCTTTATCAGCAGAGAGCTGCCTGTGCTTCCAGGACTGATGTGGGTGTCTAGGAAGCAGCTAATTACAATGTAATGATGCTAGTGTACCTTCTTCTTCTTCTTCTTCTTCTTCTCTGTATGCAGTGGACCTGACAAGCTAAGCTAATAATGACAAAGCAAAAACTGTTTTTTATACATTTTAGCAAATTTATATAAAAAAACTGAAATATCACATTTACATAAGTATTCAGACCCTTTACTCAGTACTTTGTTGAAGCACCTTTGACAGCAATTACAGCCTCGAGTCTTCTTGGGTATGACGCTACAAGCTTGGCACACCTGTATTTGGGGGGATTCTCACATTCTTCTCTGCAGATCCTGTCAAGCTCTGTCAGGTTGGATGGGGAGCGTTGCTGCACAACTATTTTCAGGTCTGTCCAGAGATGTTCGATCTGGTTCAAGTCCGGGCTCTGGCTGGGCTACTCAAGGACATTCAGAGACTTGTGCCAAAGCGACTCCTTCGTTGTCTTGGCTGTGTGCTTAGGGTTGTTGTCCTGTTGGAAGGTGAACCTTCGCCCCAGTCTGAGGTCCGGAGCCCTCTGGAGCAATTTTTCATCAAAGATCTCTCTGTACTTTGCTCCGTTCATCTTTGCCTCGATCCTGACTAGTCTCCCAGTATCTGCCACTGAAAAACATCCCCACAGCATGATGCCACCACCACCGTGCTTCACCGTAGGGATGGTGCCAGGTTTCCTCCAGACGTGACGCTTGGCATTCAGGCCAAAGAGTTCAATCTTGGTTTCCTCAGACCAGAGAATCTTGTTTCTCATGGTCTGAGAATCTTTAGGTGCCTTTTGGCAAACTCAAAGTGGGCTGTCATGTGCCTTTTACTGAGGAGTGGCTTCCGTCTGGCCACTCTACCTTAAAGGCCTGATTGGTGGAGTACTGCAGAGATGGTTGTCCTTCTGGAATGTTGTCCCATCTCAACAGAGGAACTCTGGAGCTCTGTCAGAGTGACCATCGGGTTCTTAGTTACCTCCCTGACCAAGGACCTTCTCCCCCGATTGCTCAGTTTGGCAGGGCGGCCAGTTCTAGGAAGGGACTTGGTGGTTCCAAACTTCTTCCATTTAAGAATGATAGAGGCCACTGTGTTCGTAGGGACCTTCAATTCTGCATACATTCTTTGGTACCCTTCCCCATATCTGTGCCTCGACAAAATCCTGTCTCTGAGCTCTACAAACAATTCCTTCTGACATGCACTGTCAACTGTGGGACCTTATATAGACAGGTGTGTGCCTTTCCAAATCATGTCCAATCAATTGAATTTACCACAGGTGGACTCCAATCAAGTTGTAGAAATATCTCAAAGATTATCAATTGAAACAGGATGCACCTGAGCTCAATTTTGTAAATAAGGAATTTCAGTTTTTTATTTGTATAACATTTGCAACAAAAAAAAAAAACTTTTCGCTTTGTCATTATGGCGTGTTGTGTGTAGATTGCTGAGGATCCATTTTAGAATAAGGCTGTAGTTTAAAACAAAATGTGGAACAAGTCAAGGGATCTGACTACTTTCCGAAGGCACTGTACGGTCTGATGAATATGGAATGCTGGGAGCCAGAGTTATTGTACTACAGTCATGTATCTGGAGATAGCACCACTGTCAGGTGGCAGGCTCCAGAGATGTGGTGGTTCTGCGGGTTCACTTATTACTGAAGACATTTTTCTCATTTCCTTGAGTCTATTCCTCAGATAAATATCTAGGACAGAATATCCCCCATGTGTTTCTTAAAGCTGACAGTTTGTTCTTCTCACCTTGAAGTCATATTTGACTGGGTAGATATTTTTATATTTATAATACATATATTTTCTTGAGGGCTGGCTGCTCTGTGATTGTAGCACAGTTCAAGTCAAATCAAATCAAATGTTATTGGTCACATACACATATTATCAGATGTTATTGCGGGTGTAGCGAAATGCTTGTGTTCCTAGCTCCAACAGTGCAGAAATATCTAACAATTCACAACAATACACACAAATCGAAAAGTAAAATAATGAAATTGAGAAATATATAAATATTAGGATGAGCAATGTCGGAGTGGCATTGAGTAAAATACAGTAGAATACAGTATATACATATGAAATGGGTAAAACAGTATGTAAACATTATTAAAGTGACTAGTGTTCCATTATGATTCCATGTCTACGTACAGTGAGGGAAAAAGGTATTTGATCCCCTGCTGATTTTGTACGTTTGCCCACTGACAAAGAAATGATCAGTCTATAATTTTAATGGTAGGTTTATTTGAACAGTGAGAGACAGAATAACAACAAAAGAATCCAGAAAAACGCATGTGAACATTTTTATTAATGGAATTGCATTTTAATGAGGGAAATAAGTATTTGACCCCTCTGCAAAACATGACTTAGTACTTGGTGGCAAAACCCTTGTTGGCAATCACAGAGGTCAGACGTTTCTTGCAGTTGGCCACCAGGTTAGCACACATCTCAGGAGGGATTTTGTCCCACTCCTCTTTGCAGATATTCTCCAAGTCATTAAGGTTTCGAGGCTGACGTTTGGCAACTCGAACCTTCAGCTCCCTCCAAGGATTTTCTATGGGATTAAGGTCTGGAGACTGGCTAGGCTACTCCACGACCTTAATGTGCTTCTTCTTGAGCCACTCCTTTGTTGCCTTGGCCGTGTGTTTTGGGTCATTGTCATGCTGGAATACCCATCCACGACCCATTTTCAATGCCCTGGCTGAGGGAAGGAGGTTCTCACCCAAGATTTGACGGTACATGGCCCCGTCCATCGTCCCTTTGATGCGGTGAAGTTGTCCTGTCCCCTTAGCAGAAAAACACCCCCAAAGCATAATGTTTCCACCTCCATGTTTGACGGTGGGCATGGTGTTCTTGGGGTCATAGGCAGCATTCCTCCCCCTCCTAACACGGCGAGTTGAGTTGATGCCAAAGAGCTCCATTTTGGTCTCATCTGACCACAACACTTTCACCCAGATGTCCTCTGAATCATTCAGATGTTCANTCTTTTATACAGGTAACAAACTGAGATTAGGAGCACTCCCTTTAAGAGTATGCTCCAAATCTCAGCTCGTTACCTGTATAAAAGACACCTAGGAGCCAGAAATCTTTCTGATTGAGAGGGGGTCAAATACTTATTTCCCTCATTAAAATGCAAATCAATTTATAACATTTTTCACATGCGTTTTTCTGGATTTTTTTGTTGTTATTCTGTCTCTCACTGTTCAAATAAACCTACCATTAAAATTATAGACTGATCATTTCTTTGTCAGTGGGAAAACGTACAAAATCAGCAGGGGATCAAATACTTTTTTCCCTCACTGTATATATTGAGTAACTGGGTGGTAGCCGGCTAGTGATGGCTATTTAACTGTCTGATGGCCTTGAGATAGAAGCTGTTTTTCAGTCTCTCGGTCCCAGCTTTGATGCACTTGTACTGACCTCGCCTTCTGGATGATAGCGGGGTGAACAGGCAGTGGCTCGGGTGGTTGTTGTCCTTGATTATCTTTTTGGCCTTCCAGTGACATTGGGTGCTGTAGGTGTACTAGAGGGCAGGCAGTGTGCTCCCGGTGATGCGTTGGGCAGACCTCACCACCCTCTGGAGAGCCCTGTGGTTGTGGTTGGTGCAGTTGCCGTACCAGTTGGTTTAGCTACCAGGCTGGTCTGGCTGGTATGTGTAGTCATCAGGATGTTATAGTCTCTGTCCAGATACACTTGACCATATACTATGAACCGTTGAGGGATTGCTGATGCTAATACCTTCAACCCACAAAAAAAAAAAAAAAACATGCTAGCTGGCCTAAAGCCTATGAAGAAGAGATCAACCTCAAACTTCATGGATTGACTTCATGGATTGACTTCATGGATTGACTTCATGGATTGACTTCATGGATTGACTTCATGGATTGCCGCTATTCTACTTTACGTATTAGGTTTTCTTTGACAGGACCAATGCACATGAATCAACATTTGTAAACAGATATACATCCCTACGTCCCTCTGTCACCTGGCACTCTCAGGGAGTGAATGAATAATGTGGCTGATTGTGGGTTTCTGTATTCTGTAGACTACACTACTTCCCCATTGGACACAAACTGGTTGAACCTACGTTACTTCCACATAATTTCAACAAAACACTGCAATGTGATGACATTGAATCAATGTGGAAAACTGATTTGATTACTAAAAAGTCATCAACGTAAAGGAATTTCGTGAAGTTTGTCTTTTTTTTCACACAACTTTTAACCCAAATCCAGTGACATGGTAAACATTTCACATTGAATTCACGTTATTTGACAACTCGATCAAATGTAAATCAAAACTAGACGTTATACTGACGTCCGTTCCAAGTGGGTCTCTACTGTAGAAAACCTCCTTACCCAGTGGGTCTCTACCAAGTCTGTTGTACTGTAGAAAACCTTCTTACCCAGTGGGTCTCTACCAAGTCTGTTGTACTGTAGAAAACCTCCTTACCCAGTAGGTCTCTACCAAGTCTGTTGTACTGTAGAAAACCTCCTTACCCAGTAGGTACCAATCGCTCACCTTTATGTTGTTAAATGTCATAATGATGTTTGATAACTGAACCAAATATTTCTCCCTCCCAGGCAGATCACCATAGAGGAAGGAGAACAGCGGGCCAAGGAGCTCAGCGTCATGTTTATTGAGACCAGTGCCAAGACAGGCTACAACGTCAAACAGGTGAGTGTTTATTGAGACCAGCGCCAAGACAGGCTACAACGTAACGTCCCCTCTATATTTTTTTTATTTTGTTATTGAACCTTTATTTAACTAGGCAAGTCAGTTAAGAACAAATTCTTATTTACAATGACGGCCTACCAAAAGGCAAAAGACCTCCTGCGGGTACGGGGGCTGAGATTAAAAATTACAAATAAATAAAATATAAATATAGGACAAAACACACATCAGAACAGATCCAACAGAGATGGCGGCCTCGCTTCGCGTTCTTAGGAAACATATTATTATTTGTTTTTTTATGTATTATTTCTTACACTGTTACCCCAGGAAATCTTAAGTTTTATAACATACAGACGGGAGGAACTATTGGATATAAGAGCAACGTCAACTTACCAACATTACGACCAGGAGCACGACTTTCCCGAAGCGGATCCTCTGTTTGGTCCACCACCCAGGACAATGGATCTGATCCCAGCAGGCGACCCAAAACAACGGCGCCACAAAAGAGGCAAAAGGAGCGGGCTGCTGGTCAGGCTCCGTAGACGGGCACATCGTACACTGCTCCCGAGTATACTACTCGCCAATGTCCAGTCTCTTGACAACAAGGTAGACGAAATTCGAGCAAGGGTTGCCTTCCAGAGAGACATCAGAGATTGTAACATTGTCTGTTTCACGGAAACATGGCTCACTCCGGATACGTTGTCAGAGTGGGTACAGCCACCTTGTTTCTTCACGCATCGCGCCGACAGAAACAAACATCTCTCTGGTAAGAAGAAGTGTGTGCCCTATGCCTCATGCCTCATGCCTTATGCCTTATGATTAACGAGTCGTGGTGTGATCATAACAACATACAGGAACTCAAGTCCTTTTGTTCAACTGACCTAGAATTCCTTACGATCAAATGCCGACCGCATTATCTACCAAGAGAATTCTCTTCGATTATAATCACAGCCGTATATATCCCTCCCCAATCAGACACCTCGATGGCCCTGAAAGAACTTCATTGGACTCTCTGCAAACTGGAAACCACGTATTCTGAGGCTGCATTTATTGTAGCTGGGGATTTTAACAAGGCTAATCTGAAAACAAGGCTCCTTAAATTGTATCAGCATATCGAATGTGCAACCCGGGCTGGGTCGCACATGTTTGTGTCATTGTTACTCTAACTTACGCGACGCATACAAAGCCCGCCCCCACCCTGCTTTCGGCAAATCTGATCACGACTCCATTTTGTTGCTCCCAGCCTATAGACAAAAACTGAAACAGGTAACGCCCGTGCTCAGGTCTGTTCAACGCTGGTCCGACCAATCTGATTCCACGCTTCAAGATTGCTTCGATCACGTGGACTGGGACATGTTCCGGATAGCATCAGACAATAACATTGATGTATACGCTGATTCGGTGAGCGAGTTTATTAGCAAGTGCATCGGTGATGTTGTACCCACGACTATTAAAACCTTCCCCAAACAGAAACCATGGATTGATGGCAGCATTCGCGCAAAACTGAAAGCACGAACCACTGCTTTTAATCAGAGCAAGGCGACCAGAAACATGACCGAATACAAACAGTCTAGCTATTCCCCCCGCAAGGCAATCAAACTAGCTAAGCGTCAGTATAGAGACAAAGTAGAGTCGCAATTCAACGGCTCAGACACGAGACGTATGTGGCAGGGTCTACAGTCGATCACGGACTACTAAAAGAAAACCAGCCCCGTCGCGGACCCCGATGTCCTGCTCCCAGACAAACTAAACAACTTCTTTGCTCGCTTTGAGGACAATACAGAGCAGCCAACGTGAGTAAAACATTTAAACGTGTTAACCCTCGCAAGGCTGCCGGCCCAGACGGCATCCCTAGCCGCTTCCTCAGAGCATGCGCAGACCAGCTGGCTGGTGTGTTTACGGACATATTCAATCAATCCTTATCCCAGTCTGTTGTTCCTACATGCTTCAAGAGGACCACCATTGTTCCTGTTCCCAAGAAAGCTAAGGTAACTGAGCTAAACGACTATCGCCCTGTAGTACTCACCTCCGTCATCATGAAGTGCTTTGAGAGACTAGTCAAGGATCACATCACCTTCACCCTACCTGACACCCTAGACCCACTCCAATTTGCTTACCGTCCCAACAGGTCCACAGACGACGCAATCACAATCACACTGCACACTGCCCTAACCCATCTGTACAAGAGGAATACCTATGTAAGAATTATGTTCATCGACTACAGCTCAGCATTTAACACCATAGTACTTTCCAAACTTGTCATTAAGCTCAAGACCCTGGGACTCGACCCCACCCTGTGCAACTGGGTCCTGGACTTTCTGACGGGCCGTCCCCAGGTGATGAGGGTAGGAAACAACATCTCCACCCCGCTGATCCTCAACACTGGGGCCCCACAAGGGTGCCTTCTCAGCCCTCTCCTGTACTCCCTGTTTACCCATGACTGCGTGGCCATGCATGCCTCCAACTGAATCATCAAGTTTGCAGACGACACTACAGTGGTAGGCTTGATTACCAACAACAACGAGACGGCCTACAGGGAGGAGGTGAGGGCCCTCGGAGTGTGGTGTCAGGAAAATAACCTCACACTCAACGTCAACAAAACAAAAGAGATGATTGTGGACTTCAGGAAACAGAAGAGGGAGTAGCCCCCTATCCACATCAACGGGACACAGGAAGGCCAAAAAGATCATCAAGGACAACAACCACCCGAGCCACTGCCTGTTCACCCCGCTATCATCCAGAAGGCGATGACAGTACAGGTGCATCAAAGCTGGGACCGAGAGACTGAAAACCAGCTTCTATCTCAAGGCCATCAGACTGATAAACAGCCATCACTAACATTGAGTGGCTGCTGCCAAAATACTGACTGAAATCTGTAGCCACTTTAATAATTCAAATTGGATGTAATAAATGTATCACTAGCCACTTTAAACAATGCCATTTATATAATGTTTACATATCCTACATTACTTATCTCATATGTATATATTGTACTCCATACCATCTACTGCATCTTGCCTATGCCGGTCAGCCATCGCTCACCCATATATTTATATGTACATATTCTTATTCATTCCTTTACACTTGTGTGTGTATGAGGTAGTTGTTGTGAAATTGTTAGAGTACTTGTTAGATATTACTGCATGGTCGGAACTAGAAGCACAAGCATTTCGCTACACTCGCATTAACATCTGCATGTGACCAATAAAATTTGATTTGATTTGAGAGACACCACAACACTGCATGAAGAGAGACCTAAGACATAGTATGGCAGCAACACATGACAACACAGCATGGGAGCAACACAACAAGACAACAACATGGTAGCAACACAACATGGTAGCAGCACAAAACATGGTACAAACATTATTGGGCACAGACAACAACACAAAGGGCAAGAAGGTAGAGACAACAATACATCACGCGAAGCAGCCACGACTGTCAGTAAGTGTCCATGATTGAGTCTTATAGACAGTGCCTGTCAAAAGTTTGGACACACTCATTACAGGGTTGTACTTTTATTTGTACTATTTTCTACATTGTATTATCTCATATGGGACTGGCCATCTCTCCTTGTTATAGTGTAGTATTATCTCATATGGGACTGGCCATCTCTCCTTGTTATAGTGTAGTATTATCTCATATGGGACTGGCCATCTCTCCTTGTTATAGTGTAGTATTATCTCATATGGGACTGGCCATCTCTCCTTGTTATAGTGTAGTATTATCTC
>QNTS01005664.1:101154-111351 GCA_003317085.1 Hucho hucho
AGCTCTTAGAGACGTACCCAGAAAGACTCACAGCTCTTAGAGACGTACCCAGAAAGACTCACAGCTCTTAGAGACGTACCCAGAAAGACTCACAGCTCTTAGAGGCGTACCCAGAAAGACTCACAGCTCTTAGAGACGTACCCAGAAAGACTCACAGCTCTTAGAGGCGTACCCAGAAAGACTCACAGCTCTTAGAGACATACCCAGAAAGACTCACAACTATTAGAGACGTACCCAGAAAGACTCACAGCTCTCAGAGACGTACCCAGAAAGACTCACAGCTGTAATCACTGCCAAAGGTGATTCTAACATGTATTGAATGTTGTGAATACTTTTGTAAATGAGATATTTCTGTATTTCATTTTCAGAAAATGTGCAAACATTTCTAAAAACATGTTTTCACTTTGTCATTATGGGGTATTATATGGTATTGTGTGTAGATGGGTGAGATTTTTTTTTAAATTCAGGTTGTAACAACAAAATGTTGAATACGTCAAGGGGTATGAATACTTTCCGAAGGCGCTGTATTTCTTATCACACAATGAACGTCCCACACCTTAATATGACGTTTAGTATTGACAAGTTTTAGGAAATAAATCTGTTAATTCATAGTAACTTGCAGAAGAAAGCCACGAAAAGGCCACGCCTTTCAATGCATGACACAAGGCCCATTCTTCTGCTTTACTTCAGGACCACTGTACACTAATGGAACAGATGACCAGAGCACAACTGATAAAACACAAAGACACATAATCCTGTTTCTAAACACTGTTGTGTTAACACTGCCTGCTTGGCCATGGCATAGCAGCCCAGACCATTGTAAACTCATACTATTCATACCAGGCAAAGGGGCTCATTTGAGCTGCTGAACTGTTTATAACCATTCTGATTAAATCTAATATCCGTCATTCAGGAGGTTTAGTGAATAGCTGTATTACAGTTAAATACTAAACCTCGTTTTTACTAGAGAGAGAGAGACAGAAAGAGAGAGAGAGAAACATAAAGAGACAGAGAGAGAGAGAGAAACATAAAGAGAAAGAGATAGAGAGAAACTAAAGAGAGAGAGAGAGAAACATAAAGAGACAGAGAGAGAGAGAAACATAAAGAGAGAGAGAGAAACATAAAGAGAAAGAGAGAAACATAAAGAGAAAGAGAGAGAGAGAAACATAAAGAGAGAGAGAGAGAGAAAAAGATTGAGAGAGAACGAGAGAGAGGGAATAGATTCAACATTTGAGAAGTACCAAAATTGAATGAACCATTTATCATTTGAGAGGTATTATATGTTGTATCTGCTCTCCTACCCACATTAGATGATAGTTTATGGACCTGTTTGTCTTAGGGCTCCTGGTCTAATGGCTGCCTCTCCCTGGCTGCCTCTCCATGGTCTAATGGCTGCCTCTCCCTGGCTGCCTCTCCATGGCTGCCTCTCCCTTGCTGCCTCTCCCTGGCTGCCTCTCCATGGTCTAATGGCTGCCTCTCCCTGGCTGCCTCTCCATGGTCTAATGGCTGCCTCTCCATGGCTGCCTCTCCCTGGCTGCCTCTCCCTGGCTGCCTCTCCATGGTCTAATGGCTGCCTCTTCCTGGCTGCCTCTCCCTGGTCTAATGGCTGCCTCTCCCTGGCTGCCTCTCCATGGCTGCCTCTCCCTGGTCTAATGGCTACCTCTCCCTGGCTGGCTCTCCCTGGTCTAATGGCTGCCTCTCCCTGGTCTAATGGCTGCCTCTCCCTGGCTGCCTCTCCCTGGCTGCCTCTTCCTGGTCTAATGGCTGCCTCTTCCTGGCTGCCTCTTCCTGGTCTAATGGCTGCCTCTTCCTAATCTAATGGCTGCCTCTTCCTGGTCTAATGGCTGCCTCTCCCTGGCTGCCTCTTCCTGGTCTAATGGCTGCCTCTTCCTAGTCTAATGGCTGCCTCTTCCTGGTCTAATGGCTGCCTCTCCCTGGCTGCCTCTTCCTAGTCTAATGGCTGCCTCTCCCTGGCTGTCTCACCCTGGTCCATATATTCATGTCCAGCCCCCTGTGTGTTTTATCATCCAGAATAAAAGCAGCTAGGTCTTGGGTATGTCTGTGCTGTTTGTCACTGTTAGGAGCCAGGGAACAGGGCCCAGGGAATAGCGATGAGTGTGTTACTGGGAAACGTTATACTGCCTGAGCCTCAAATGGCACCCTAGTCCCTTTATAGTGCGCTAGTTTTGACCAGGAGCCGTAGGTGCACTATGTAGGGAATAGGGTTTAATTTGGGAGATAGACACAGTCTCAGGTGGCTTCAAGGAGGAATTGACCAATAACGCCTCAGATAATGCCTCAGACAACGCCTTAGATAAATGGAGGCTGACTAGGTTTTGGATCACCAGATTACTTTATAATGGATGTTTTTTTTTTTTTTTTTTAAATCAAATCAAATGTTATTGGTCACACACATATTTAGCAGATGTTATTGCAGGTGTAGCGAAATGCTTGTGTTCCTAGATCCAACAGTGCAGTAGTATCTAACAATTCACAACAATACACACACATCTAAAGTAAAATAATGGAGTTAAGAAATATATAAATATTAGGATGAGTAATGTTGGAGTGGCATTTACTAAAATACAGTAGAATAGAATACAGTATAAACATATGAAATGAGTAAAGCAGTATGTAAACATTATTAAAGTGACCAGTGATTCCATGTCTATGTCTATAGGGCAGCAGCCTCTAAGATGCAGGGTTGAGTAACCGGGTGGTAGCCGGCTAGTGATGGCTATTAAACAGTCTGATGGCCTTGAGATAGAAGCTGTTTTTCAACCTGTACTGCCCTCGCCTTCTGGATAGTAGCGGGGTGAACAGGCCGTGGCTCGGGTGGTTGATGTCCTTGATTATCTTTTTTGGCCTTCCTGTGACATCGGGTGCTGTAGGTGTCCTGGAGGGCAGGCAGTGTGTCCCCGGTGATGCGTTGGGCAGACTGCACCACCCTCTGGAGAGCCCTGCGGTGATACAGCCTGACAGGATGCTCTCGATGGTGCATCTGTAAAGGTTTGTGAGGGTCTTAGAGGCCAAGACGAGTTTCTTCAGCCTCCTGAGGTCGAAGAGGCGCTGTTACGTCTTCCTCACCACACTGTCTGTGTGGGTGGATCATTTCAGATCGTCGGTGATGTGTACGCCGAGGAACTGGAAGCTTTCCACCTTCTCCACTGCGGTCCCGTCGATGTGGATAGGGGCGTGCTCCCTCTGCTGTCTCCTGAAGTCCACGATCAGCTCCTTTGTTTTGTTGACATTGAAAGAGAGGTTATTTTCCTGGCACCACTCCGCCAGGGCCCTCACCTCCTCCCTGTAGGCTGTCTCG
This sequence comes from Hucho hucho, assembly GCA_003317085.1. Taxonomy (NCBI): domain Eukaryota; kingdom Metazoa; phylum Chordata; class Actinopteri; order Salmoniformes; family Salmonidae; genus Hucho; species Hucho hucho. The sequence continues at coordinate 104,474 of QNTS01005664.1, forward strand.
TCATTGTTGGTAATCAGGCCTACAACTGTTGTGTCGTCTGCAAACTTGATGACTGAGTTGGACATTTACTCCTGAGGTGCTGACCGGTTGCACCCTCTACAACCACTGTGATTATTATTATTTGACCCTGCTGGTCATCTATGAACATTTGAACATCTTGGCCATGTTCTGTTATAATCTCCATAATCTCCACAGCCAGAAGAGGACTGGCCACCCATCATAGCCTGGTTCCTCTCTAGGTTTCTTCCTAAGTGCCGGTCTTTCTAGGGAGTTTTTCCTAGCCACTGTGCTTCTACACCTGCATTGCTTGCTGTTTGGGGTTTTAGACTGGGTTTCTGTACAGCACTTTGTGACATCAGCTGATGTAAGAAGGGCTTTATAAATACATTTTATTGATTGATTGAGTTGGAGGCATGCGTGGCCACGCAGTCATGGGTGAACAGGGAGTACAGGAAGGGTCAGAGCACGCACCCGTGTGGGGCCCCTGTGTTGAGGATCAGCGAAGTGGAGGTGTTGTTTCCTACCTTCACCACCTGGGGACGGCCCGTCAGGAAGTCCAGGACCCAGTTGCACAGGGCGGGGTTCAGACCCAGGGCCCCAAGCTTATTGATGAGCTTGGAGGGTACTATGGTGTTGAAGGCTGAGCTATAGTCAATGAACAGCATTCTTACATAGGTATTCCTCTTGTCCAGATGGGTTAGGGCAGTGTGATGGCGATTGCATCGTCTGTGGACCTATTGGGGCGGTAAGCAAATTGAAGTGGGTCTAGGGTGTCAGGTAAGGTAGAGGTGATATGATCCTTGACTAGTCTCTCAAAGCACTTAATGATGACAGAAGTGAGTGCTACGGGGCGATAGTCATTTAGTTCAGTTACCTTTGCTTCCTTGTGTACAGGAACAAAGTTGGACATCTTGAAGCAAGTGAGGACAGCAGATTGGGATAGGGAGAGATTGAATATGTCCGTAAACACTCCAGCCAGCTGGTCTGCGCATGCTCTGAGGATGCCGTCTGGGCCGGTATCCTTGCGAGGGTTAACACGTTTAAATGTCTTACTCACGTCAGCCATGGAGAACGATAGCCCACATTCCTTGGTAGCGGGCCGCGTCGGTGGTACTGTGTTATCCTCAAAGCGGGCGATGGTGTTTAGCTTGTCCGGGAGCAAGACTTTGGTGTCTGCGACGTGGCTGGTTTCCCCTTTGTAATCAGTGATTGTCTGTAGACCCTGCCACATACATATCGTGTCTGAGCCTTTGAATTGTGACTCCACTTTGTCTCTGTACTGACGTTTTGCCTGTTTGATTGCCTTATGGAAGGAATAACTACACTGTTTGTATTCAACCACATTCCCAGTCACCTTGCCATGTTTAAATGCGGTTGTTCACGCTTTCAGTTTTGCTTGAATGCTGCCATAGATCCACGGTTTCTGGTTTTAATAGTCACAATGGGAACAACATCCCCTATAAACTTCCTGATGAACTCAGTCACCGTGTCAGCATATATGTCAATGTAAGTCTGAGTCTACCCGGAACATATCCCAGTCCGCGTGATCAAAACAATCTTGAAGCCTGGATTATGATTGGTCAGACCAGCGTTGAATAGACCTTAGCACGGGTACTTCCTGTTTGGGTTTCTACCTATAGTAAAGGATGAGCAAAATGGAGTAATGACCTGATTTGCCGAAGGGAGGGCGGGGGAGGGCCTTGTAGGCATATCGGAAGTTGGAGTAGTAGTGGTCGAGTATTTTAGCAGCGCGAGTACTGCAGTCAATGTGTTGATAGAACTTTGGTAGCGTTTTCCTCAAATTTGCTTTGTTAAAATCCCCGAACTACAATAAATGCGGATATTTGCACAAAGTCCAGTGTAGTTCTTTGAAGGCCATCGTGGTATCGCCTTGAGGGGGAATATTCACGGCTGTGACTATAACCAAAGAGAATTCTCTTGGGAGGTAATATGATTGGAATTTGATTGTGAGGAATTCTAAGTCGGGTAAACAAAAGGACTTGAGTTTCTGTATGTTATCGCAATCACACCATTAGTAGTTAATCATGAAGCATACACCACCACCTTTCTTCTACCCGGAGAGTTCTTTATTCCTGTCTGCGCGATGTACTGAGAACCCAGCTGACTGTATGGACGGGGACAGTATATCCGAAGAGAGCCATGATTCCATGAAACAGAGTATGTTACAGTCCCTGATGTCTCTCTGGAAGGAGATCCTCGCCCTGAGCTCGTCTACTTTATTGTCCAGAGACTGAACATTAGCGAGTAATATACTCTGAAGCGGTGGACAGTGTGCACACCTCCTGTGTCGGACTAGAAGTCCACTCCGAATACCACTTCTCCGCCGGTGGCGTCTTGGAGCAACCTCTGGGATAAGTTAAATTGCCCTGGGGGGTACGAACAAAGGATACAATTCGGGAAAGTTGTATTCCTGGTCGCAATGCTGGTAAGTTATTGTCGCTCTAATATCCCAAAGTTATTTCCGGCTGTTCGTAAAAACACAAAAAACATTCTGGGCTAATAATGTAAGACATAACACACAAAAAATAAAATACTGCAAAGTTGCTTAGGAGCTGGAAGCAGAGCTGCCGTATCTGTCGGCGACCATCTTGCCAGGGGACCCCTTTGAGACCAGGGTCTGATTTTCAATGGTGCCCTGAGGAAAACAATTTAAACAAATTTAACATTGGACAGGAAATAGCGCAACGCTCGCTCACCATTAAAAATGCCTAGTTTTATTAGACAAGTTTAAAAGATTAAAATAAAAATTATTATAATACAGGTTACAATAAAAAATAAAATAAAAATACAATTTCAACACTACAATACATGTTTATGTTTAATCAAAACAGATGCAATTCTCAACAAATTCAACATTAGCTGCCTTAGCGGCACCAGGGAATCAAGACGCAGCGAGATCTGCAAGTTATTTTTAAAGAATGGGGGGTTTAACCTTATTTGGTGGAGACCCGAGGAGTGAACGAGTTTGGTAACTCGTGTTTTTATGCTTTACAACACTGAAGTTAGGTAAGTCGGAAGCTTGTGTAGTAGAGCTTTGTAAACAAAAAGGGAGTAATGAAGTGATCTACAGGACTTTAATGAGGACCAGCCAACCTTTTGATACAGGAAGCAGTGATGAGTATTAAAACTGTCACCTGTGATAAAGCGAAGGGCACTATGGTAGACGACATTAAAAAGTTTAAGAGTAGGGGCTGCTGCATTCTGGTAAATGGTGTCACCATAGTCAAGAACTGGCAGGAAAGTTGACTGTACAATCTGCTTCCTGCTTTTTAGGGAGAGACAAGATTTATAAAAAAAACTAATATCTGAGCATCAGTATATTTTTTTGAATGTTAAATTCTTGTCAATCCAAATGCCCAGATATTTATAGTCGGGAACCCGATCGATGGGAGAACCATTCAATGAATAAATATGTAGTCCATCTGAAAAAATGTTTTGTGAGAATTAGAGAACAACATACATTTAATCAAGTTTCAGAAGCTTTTATGCTTTTTAAATGACAGACAAAACAATGATGATGAATAGAGCTGTATGCTTTCTTGTGTCATGCTTTTATCTAATATTTCATGCCCAGGTCCATGAAGGTCAAATTAGGATATTTTGATAGATTGCTTGTAGGAACAATAGCTAAAATCCCTTCAAACCCCCAAAACACATTAAATGACCGCCCTGACATTTGTTTCGGTGACACTCCTTTAGTGCATACTAAATGGCTTTTATGGGGCCAGGTCAAAAGTTGTGCAATATAAAGGGAATTGCCATTTGGGACACCAGGACTTGTTGTAACCTTTGGCAGATTGAGGTGATCCGTCACAGTGTAGTAGCTCTGCAGGGACCCTGGTCCTGTCTGGTGGTCTTCCCTAGTGGGGAACACTATAGTAACAAGCTGAGAGACCAGCTTCTGGGAAGTCATTGAGTAGCTCGAATGATCCATTCTTCTTTGTGCTGTACTATGAGAGATCACAGATGTACTATAATTGACTTGAATGTAATGAGAGGGCAGTGATCCCCAGAATGACACCACAGATCTCAGTGGTGTGACCGAGAGGGTATGTCAAGCTGGCTTTCACCCAACTCATCCAGTGAGACTGAAAGAGGATGTCAAGCTGGCTATCACCAGTGTGACTGACTGGCTTACTGACTGTGTGACTGACTGGCTGTGTGACTGACTGGCTGTGTGACTGACTGACTGACTGTGTGACTGACCGTGTGACTGACTAAGTGACTGACTAAGTGACTGACTGACAGTCTGTGTGACTGACTAAGTGACTGACTGACTGACAGTGTGACTGACTGACTGTGTGACTGACTGACTGACTGTGTGACTGACTAAGTGACTGACTGACTGTGTGACTGACTGACTAACTGACTGACTGACTGTGTGACTGACTAAGTGACTGACTGACTGTGTGACTGACTGTGTGACTGACTGACTGACTGTGTGACTGACTAAGTGACTGACTGACTGTGTGACTGACAGTGTGACTGACTGACTGACTGTGTGACTGACTAAGTGACTGACTGACTGTGTGACTGACTGACTAACTGACTGACTGTGTGTTACTGACTGGCTGACTGTGTGAGTACCCCTATAATGTGTGAGCTATATCCCTGGCCCAGTGCATGATGGAGCTTCCTTTCTCAGCGAGGTGATTGGGTCGTCCACAGTGAGAGAGATAAATGGATGAGACATTCTCTCTGTCTGTTGGGTAGCAAACAGACTCTCCCCGGTTATGGACATAGCATGAGTCACAGTGTACTAACTCTCACTCACTCTCTGTCTGTCTCTCTCTCTCTCTCTCCCTCCCTCCCTCCCCCCTTTCTCTCTCTCTCTCTCCCTCCCTCCCCCCTTTCTCTCTCTCTCTCCCCCTCCCTCTGTCTCTATTTCGTCTCTCTTTCACTCTCTCTCTCACCTCTCTCGTTCGCTCTCTTTCTCTCTCTCCCTCTCTCTCTTTCTCTCACTCTCCCTCTCTCATTCTCTCTCTTTCTCTCCCTCTATTTCTCTCACTCTCTCCCCTCTCTCTGTTTCTGTCTTTCTTTATTTATCTCTCTCTCTCTCCCCCCATCTCTCTCTCCCCTTCTCTCTGTCTCGTGCTCTCTATCTTTTTCTCTCTCTCTGTCTCTCTCTTTGTATCTATCTCCCTCCCCCTCTCTCTGTTTATTTTCTCTCTCTCTGTCTCTCCAGCTGTTTCGGCGTGTGGCAGCTGCCCTTCCTGGGATGGAGAGCATGCAGGAGACAAGCAAAGAGGGAAGTATCCTTTTACTGCACAGGCACTTAGCTAGGCCTCAACTCAACTACAGGTAACATGAATATAATGGTGTTGGTGGTTGTGAAAATGCCTCAACTCAAGTTATAGATACAGATACTGATACAGATACTGTTACTGTTACAGATACTGTTACAGATACAGATACTGTTACAGATACAGTTACAGTTACAGATACTGTTACTGATACTGTTACAGATACAGATACTGATACTGTTACAGATACTGTTACAGATACTGTTACTGTTACAGATACAGATACTGATACAGATACTGTTACAGATACTGTTACAGATACTGATACTGTTACAGATACTGTTACAGATACTGATACAGATACAGTTACAGATACAGTTACAGTTACAGATACAGTTACTGTTACTGATACAGATACAGTTACTGTTACAGTTACAGATACAGTTACTGTTACAGATACAGTTACTGTTACAGATACAGTTACAGATACTGATACAGATACAGTTACTGTTACAAATACAGATACAGTTACAGATACTGTTACAGATACTGTTACTGTTACTGTTACTGTTACAGATACTGTTACAGATACAGATACTGTTACAGATACTGTTACAGATACAGATACTGTTACTGCTACTGTTACAGTTAGTGCCATGAAAAGGTATTTGCCCCCTTTCTAATCTTCTCTATTTTTGCATATTTTTTACTTAATGTTAACAGATCTTCAACCAAAACCTAATATTAGATAAAGGGAACCTGTGTTTATTTATTTAACCAGGTTATGCAACACCCAATGCCCCTGTGTGAAAAAGTAATTTCCCCCCTTTACGCTCAATAACTGGTTGTGCCACCTTTATGACTCCAACCAAACACTTCCTGTAGTTGTTGATCAGTCTCTCCCATCACCGTGGAGGAATTATGCCCCACTCTTGCATGCAGAACTGCTTTAACTCAGCGACATTTGTGGGTTTTCATGTATGAACTTGTATGAACGTTTCAAGTCCTGCCACAACATCTCATATGGGATTAAGTCTGGACTTTGACTAGGCCATTCCAAAACTTCAAATGTGTTGCTTTTTAACCATTTTCATGTAGACTTGATTGTGTGTTTTGGATTATTGTCTTGCTGCATGACCCAGCTGGTCTTCAGCTTCAGCTCACAGACGGATGGCTTGACATTCTCCTGTAGAATGATCTGATACAGAGCCGAATTCATGGTTCCTTCTATTAAGGCAAGTTGTCCAGGTCCTGAGGCAGAAAAGCATCCCCAAACCATCACACTACCACCACCATGCTTGACCGTTGGTATGAGGTTCTTACTGTGGAACGCAGTGTTTGGTTTTCACCAGACATAAATGGGACCCATATCATACAAAAGGTTGACTCAAGTTTGCCAAAAAGCACCTGAAATCACCTGGAAGATCATCAAGACTCTTGGAAGAATGTTCTATGGACAGATGAGTCAAAAGTATTTTTGGACATTTGATTTCAGTCTAGCATGGTGAGGCTGTGTGCTGCAGACTGTTCTAGTGCTGTCGCCAATTAAATTATACAAATGTTGAGGAGAGTGGGGCTCAAGCTGCATCCCTGTCTCACCCCCCCCCCCCCCCC
>QNTS01005665.1:5922-16348 GCA_003317085.1 Hucho hucho
AGGTTAGCATAATTAACATAGCAGGTTAGCATAATTAACATAGCAGGTTAGCATAATTAACATAGCAGGTTAGCATAATTAACATAGCAGGTTAGCATAATTAACATAGCAGGTTAGGAGGAGTAGGTTAAAGTTAAGTGAAGGGTAAGCTAAAATGATGTCATTTTGACAAAAGCTGTATGCCGTCTAGACATGACTGATAAATCCTACCTTGGCAGGAAAAAGATGATTGAGTTGACTATGGCAATTGATATCTGCACTGTTTGATTATTTATTACTTACATTATTCTTACCTGAATATCTACCTTGATGTTTAATTCCATGCTGAAATGTGTCTGATTTGCATAGTAGTAACATGATTGATAGTGAAATGTAGATATCGATTGTCGTTTGACTGTATCACTTACATGACCCTCCTTGATATTTCATTCTGAGTGAAAGATTTTACGTGACACACTGTAAACCTTTTGTTCACATTCACATGTACTTCAAATGATATTGTGACATTTTCATTAATGCTATTGAAATTGTAAAATTATTCCAATGTCTCGAGTACCATTTAACCTTTTTATGAAATTGAGCACATTGATAGATATTAAGTCACCTTTGAACGACCGTAATTGAAACAGTACAGCCTGCAGACTCTGTCTGATTTCAGTCTTCGTTGCAGACTACCTGTGCTGGAGGACATCTGCAAGATAGTGAGGGCAGTCTTAATAAATTATTGCCAAATCAATTGCAGTAAGTAAAAAAAAAACGAACCCTTTTTTGTTTTGCTGTCTCAGTTTACCATGAGATGTAAAAATTACCTAACAAAATTTGCAACAAGTTCTTAAGTAGTTTTCTGACCAGATATTTTGTACTCTTACTTGAGTTGTACGAACACGCAAGACGCACCTGATGATCCAGGTATGTAATTAGTTTTCCCTCGTTTGAAAAGAGTAAATCATATGCATTCAAGTTGTGTTTAAACATTTATTTACAAAAGCTACTGTGAGATTTTCTATTGTTGTTGGTCGCGGCGTGTTCCAACAGGGGTCGGTGGTGCTGCAGCTGAGCAGGAGTCACGTGCGCCAAATACAACAGGTGTAGACCTTACAGTGAAATGCTTACTTACAAGCCCTTAACCAACAGTGCAGTTTTTAAGTAACAAATAGGTATTAGGTAAACAATAGATAAGTAAAGAAATACAAAATAAAAAGAACAGTAAAATGACAGTGAAAATAACAGTAGCGAGGCTATATAGAGGTGGTATGGATATGTGTCAATGTGCGGTGGAACCGGTTATTCGGGATAATTGAGATAATATGTACATGTAGGTAGAGTTAAAGTGACTATGCATAGATGATAAACAGAGAGTAGCAGCAGCGTAAAAGAGTGGTTGGCGGGTGGTGGGACACAATGCAGATAGTCCGGGTAGCCATTTGATTACCTGTTCAGGAGTCTTATGGCTTGGGGGTAAAAGCTGTTGAGAAGCCTTTTGGTCCTAGACTTGGTGCTCCGGTACCACTTGCCATGCGGTAGCAGAGAGAACAGTCTATGACTGGGGTGGCTGGGGTCTTTGACAATTTTTAGGGCCTTCCTCTGACACCGCCTGGTGTAGAGGTCCTAGATGGCAGGCAGCTTAGCCCCAGTGATGTACTGGGCCGTACGCACTACTCTCTGTAGTGCCTTGCGGTCGGAGGCCGAGCAGTTTCCGTACCAGGCAGTGATGCAACCCGTCAGGATGCTCTCGATGATGCAGCTGTAGAACCTTTTAAGGATCTGAGGACCCATGCCAAATCCTTTGTCTCCTGAGGGGGAATAGGTTTTGCCCACTTCACAACTGCCTAGGTGTGTTCAGACCATTCTAGTTTGTTGGTGATGTGGACACCAAGTAACTTGAAGCTCTCAACCTGCTCCACTACAGCCCCATCGATGAGAATGGGTGCTTGCTTGGTACTCCTTTTCCTGTAGTCCACAATCATCTCCTTTTGTGCCCAGCCCCGGCATCTCCACTGCACCTCGTGTAGTTCTGCAATCGCAAAGAGACACCATCGACGCATTAACAAGGTTGCCAAGGAGTTGAAGGAAATAAGAAATGTTTTGTGTGACATAAGCTGTACATTGAAATAATTACTCAATAAATAGTGTTATTTGTTTCCGTCCATTGAGTTCTTACAAGCAAAGCATCACATCCACACACTGGCACATGGCAGCTGCGTTTTGTTCAAACGCCTGGGGATAGGGGTCGGGATCAGGGCCAACACAACCAACAGCGTCAGAGGGTAAAGCCACATTCCTTAGCTGTGCCACATTATGTAGCACAGCACACGCCCTCACAAGGCCGCAGACCTTTTCAGGCTTGTATAAAAGGGTTTCCCGCCTGAGGAATCGAGGCAGCGCCATCTGCCCTTCAGAAGCTCAATGATGCGCTCCACAACAGCGCATACCTGGCAATGGCGCATGTTGTGGTTCCTCTCCTCTGCGCTCTGTGGGTTGGCAAAAGGGGTGAGCAGCTACCGCTTGAGGGTATATCCACTGTCACCTGTAAGGTTAGTGAATGGGTTAGGCACTGCAGTAGAGAAATTGCAATTGATTTAGAATTTCTACATTACTCATCCGTACCTAGAAGCCAGGCATCACGCACAGCTCCGGCCTTAAGTCTGCGCCCAACACTACTGTTTCTCCATATGAATGAGTCATGGGTTGACCCAGGCCACCGAGCCACTACATTAGTCAGTACCAAATCACATATGATTTGGACATTAATGGAATGATAATGCTTTCAATTAATGAAAGCAAATTCATTCTCACTCAGTGCCCTTATAGCAACATGAGTGCAGTCAATGGCACCGATTACATTTGGGAAACCGGACATTGCTGCAAATTGCACTTTTCTATTTGCCTGTTCACCCACCATGTAATGAAACTTTATGTAGAGGTGACTCAATCCAATTATATCTCCTAACACGTCTGGCATAACGCGGCTAAAGGTTGGCTAAGAGATCCCTGACTTGTCAGCCAATTCCCTTGTAAAAGTGCCGGTTGCCAGAAATCCGAGGGTTGTCAGGATTTGAAGTGGGACAGGCACAGCTTGGTTTCTGCGGGTGCTTCTCTGTAAAGCTGGGCCCATTACAGCACAGAGATCCAAGAGAACAGCACTTGGTAATCAGAACCAGCTCATAAGTCACTCATTATCATTGGCCAGTAAATCTTGCTGGTCTCTGAAAATTCTCTCTCTCCGAATTCTTCCATTCGTCAAATCCTCCATCAGTGCCAAAGCAGCCATTGTGCATTGTAATTGCATGCCTTTTCATATCCACCCATTTGATTGTCAAAGCTACCCAATGGCGTAACACCTTCAGGTGTGGTAATTACCCTGATTGTGATTGTAACTGACAATGACAGGGCCATTATGACATTGACATGTCGCTACGCAACGAACATGTGGTAACAATATATGAAACTATGCACACAGTTTTATTGTAGCCCGACTGAGGCATCGGAAACGGCATCAGTTTAAACGTAATTTGTCCTACTGTTCACCTTATTATTCATGAGAATACATTTCAGAACATGCAAGTATTGTTTAATAATTACACATCCAATTAAATATGACTACCGATTAAACTGTACAACATATTTGAGGGGTTATTTTGTATTGATTATCCTAAATCAAGTGTTTTGTGTGTTTTTTGTGTGCACTCCAGGGAACTCTTCATATATAAAACGTGAGGTAATATTTCAATTGATTTTACACAATGGTGTCAAGTTCAAAGCGTTTCCCGAGTTTCATCCTTCTGCCATTGGAGTCGCAGTTTCTAATTTCTCCAGTTTAAGTGCATACAGTTGAAATCGGAAGATTACATACACTTAGGTTGGAGTCATTTATACTAGTTTTTCAACCACGCCACACATTTCTTGTTAACAAACTATAGTTTTGGCAAGTCGGTTAGGACATCTACTTTGTGCATGACACAAGTCATTTTTCCAACAATTCTTTACAGAGATTATTCACAATTCCAGTGGGTCAGAAGTGTACATACACTAAGTTGACTGTGCCTTTAAACAGCTTGGAAAATTTCAGAAAATGATGTCATGGCTTAAGAAGCTTCTGATAGGCTAATTGACATAATTTGAGTCAATTGAGGGTGTACCTGTGGATGTATTTCAAGGCCTACCTTCAAACTCAGTGCCTCTTTGCTTGACATCATGGGAAAATCTAAAGAAATCAGCCAAGACCTCGGAAAGAAAATTGTAAACCTCCACAAGTCTGATTAATCCTTGGGAGCAATTTCCAAATGCCTGAAGGTACCACGTTCATCTGTACAAACAATGGTATGCAAGTATAAACACCATGGAACCACGCAGCCATCATACCGCTCAGGAAGGAGACGCGTTCTGTCTCCTAGAGATTAACGTACTTTGATGCGAAAAGTGCAAATCGATCCCAGAACAACAGCAAAGGACCTTGTGAAGATGCTGAAGGAAACAGGTAAAAAAGTATCTATATCCACAATAAAACGAGTCCTATATCGACAAAACTTGAAAGGCCGCTCAGCAAGGAAGAAGCCACTGCTCCAAAACCGCCATAAAAAAGCCAGACTATCGTTTGCAACTGTACATGGGGACAAAGATTGTACTTTTTGGAGAAATGTCCTCTGGTCTGATGAAACAAAAATAGAACTGTTTGGCCATAATGACCATCGTTATGTTTGGACGAAAAAGGGGAGGCTTGCAAGCCGAAGAACACCATCCCAACCGTGAAGCACGGGCGTGGCAGCATCATGTTGTGGGGGTGCTTTGCTGCACGAGGGACTGGTGCACTTCACAAAATAGATGGCATCATGAGGAAGGAAAAGTATGTGGATATATTGAAGCAACATCTCAAGACATCAGTCAGGAAGTTAAGGCTTGGTCGCAAATGGGTCTTCCAAATGGACAATGACCCCAAGCATACTTCCAAAGTTATGGCAAAATGGCTGAAGGACAACAAAGTCAAGGTATTGGAGTGGCAATCACACAGCCCTGACCTCAATCCTATAGAAAATTTGTGGGCAGAACTGAAAAAGCTTGTGCGAGCAAGGAGGCCTACAAACCTGACTCAGTTACATCAGCTCTGTCAGGAGGAATGATTCAAAATTCCCCCAACTTATTGTGGGAAGCTTGTGGAAGGCTACCCGAAACGTTTGACCCAAGTTAAACAATTTAAAGGCAATGCTACCAAATACTAATTGAGTGTATGTAAACTTCTGACCCACTGGGAATGTGATGAAAGAAATAAAATCTGAAATAAATCATTCTCTCTACTATTATTCTGACATTTCACATTCTTAAAATAAAGTGGTGATCCTATCTGACCTAAGACAGGGACTATTTACTAGGAGTAAATGTCAGGAATTGTGAAAAACAGAGTTTAAATGTATTTGGCTAAGGTGTATGTAAACGTCCAACTTCAACTGTACGTGTGAGGACCGCACATTCTCCCGTCAAGTTAGTTTTTTATTAATCCCAAAGTTTGCTTAGATAGCGGCGTATGCCTTTTTTTTTGTGCCTACGCAACGTTTATAAATGAGGCCCCTGATCTCTTTTGCAACCATTATTGGTCACCTCTACCACTCCCTAAAATATTATGTCGGTGTTACCTTAGTCAGAGATCTGTATATAATGATGAGATGCTCATGTCTCCACCCTAACAATGGGAGTCATTCCAAAGGCAGTGTTAGCAGTTGATGTTGGGGCGGCAGGTACCCTAGTGGTTAGAGCGTTGGGCCATTAACCGAAAGGTTGCTGGATCAAATCCCCTGATGAGATGACAAGTTAAAAATCTGTCGTTCTACCCCTGAACAAGGAAGTTAACCCACTGCTCCCCGGTAGGCCATCATTGTAAGTAAGAATTTGTTCTTAACTGACTTGCCTAGTTAAATAAAGGATAAATAAAAAATTATTCTTCAATAACACAGACCCCAAAGCAAATCAGGGGGAGGAAAATAGGTTTATTCTTAGAGAACAAATCATGCAGGGAGGTGGATGGTAGATGTTCATGCTCCCCTGTCCTCAGTGATTCTCTCCACAGAACAAAGGGACAGGATGTAGTTTTATAACCCAGCCCTAGCCTGTGGTTGGCCAATTAGAATTCCTTGTAATAAAACTGGGCCAATGGCCAAATAACAAGTATCCTGCTCCAGACTCAGACCAATGAAAACATAGCACACATAGCTTTGAGTTCAGGACTGACATTCCTATAATATTCTAAACAGATGTTGAACTAAAACACAACTATTTCCATTTATCGTTAATTCTAGTCCTCTGCGTTGTGCATTTATCTTCGACATATTCTTACAGCATGGAAAGGAAGGCGACAAGCTTAGGTCTGCATATTAAGCCCATAAAAATGCATTGGGTTTATTCTGGATTTATTTTGGTGAGAGTGAGCGCTCTAGCTTCGCCTCTTCCTCTCCGCCTTAATTGTGCTTGCAACCAAAGTCTTTTTAAGATACAGTTTGACGCAGGAGTCAGGAGGGTGGTGACAAGATAAGTCAGTGATTAGAGGTTTACTCACAGCAGCCCATGATTACTGATCAGCCACAGTGGTCTGGACCCAGGGCCTGTTGATCTAGTCACAGTATCAGCCACAGTGTTCTAGACCCAGGGCCTGTTGATCTAGTCACAGTATCAGCCACAGTGGTCTGGACCCAGGGCCTGTTGATCTAGTCACAGTATCAGCCACAGTGGTCTGGACCCAGGGCCTGTTGATCTAGTCACAGTATCAGCCACAGTGGTCTGGACCCAGGGCCTGTTGATCTAGTCACAGTATCAGCCACAGTGGTCTGGACCCAGGGCCTGTTGATCTAGTCACAGTATCAGCCACAGTGGTCTGGACCCAGGGCCTGTTGATCTAGTCACAGTATAGCCACAGTGTTCTAGACCCAGGGCCTGTTGATCTAGTCACAGTATAGCCACAGTGGTCTGGACCCAGGGCCTGTTGATCTAGTCACAGTATAGCCACAGTGGTCTGGACCCACATACTTTTGGCCATGTAGTGTATGTTCGCTCTCTGGTTGGTATTGTTATCCTGTTTGAGCTAGGGGGCAGTATTTTGAAGTTCGGATGAAAAATGTGCCCAAACTAAATTGCCTGTTACTCAGGCCCAGAAGCTAGGATATGCACATAATTAGTAGTATTGGATAGAACACTCTGAATTTTCTAAAACTGTTAAAATAGCGTCTGTGGGTTTAACAGAACTGATACGGCAGGCAAAAACCCAAGGGAAATCGATCCGAGAAAATGTGATTCTGTGAGTTGGCTCATTTTAGGTTGAGTTGCTATTGTAAATGCTTAAATCCAGCTCCCAGGTTGCAGTACCTATGGCTTCCACTAGATGTCGACACTTTAGACAAGTTTTCAAGCGTTTACCTTGAAAAATAGGGGAGTAGAAGAATTTTATCCAATGAGAGTGAGGAAGTAACTTCTGTCTGTGGCGCGCGGGACCGGGTCCACGCGCCTCGGTTTTTTCTTTACTATCGCCCAAGATATTATCCGTGTGAAATATAATCGTAATATACATAATAGTGTACCTAAGGATCAATTAGAAACGTTGTTTGGTTTGTTTGGACAAAGTTTACAGGTATATTTTGAACGCTCTATATGTGTTGTATAATGGACGAGTGGACGGTGGATTTTCTGAACAAAACGCGCCAACCAAACGTAGCTTTATGGATATAAAGAGGGACTTTTTCGAACAAAAGGAACATTGATTGTCTTGCTTGGACACTTCGGATTACCATTAGCAGAAGATCTTCAAAGTTAAGCAATTTATTTTAGCTCTTTTTATGTGTTTTGTGACACCCGTGCTGGTTTTATTATTATGCTAATGGAGGAAGTACACGGGGCGCTGTCCTCAGACAATCAAATGTTCTGCTTTTGCCGTAAAGCCTTTTAGAAATCTGACAACGCTGTGAGATTGCCAAGATTCTACGCTTTTGAACAGTGTGCAACACTTGCATTTTCATGAATGTTTTAACATGAGTATTTCTGTAATTTGAATTTGGCGCTCTGCAATTTCACCGGATGTTGTAGATGTGGGACGTGACCGTCCCACCGTGCGCAGAGAGGTTATTGGAACAACTTAGTCGTTTTTTAACAGACCAACAGCCATTTATCTATTTGACAATAGAAATAAAGTATGTGCTCTTTTTCCCCAGGAAATCTACACCACACGTTGTATGAATGGTGCAGCCTACTGACTTATTTTGTTACTGTCCTATTTATGTTATCCAAAAGTGTCTGGTATGGTAATTTTGTTATCAAGACCGGGATTAACATAACCCTGGACTGTCCATATTTCGAAATGTGTAACTCCATCAAATTAATCGGAGAGATTGAGTTATTGTGCCAGAATGGTAGGGGCCGGAGTCAAACCCATGCCGACATGGTTGGCCTATTTGTACGCTCTGAGGGGGGCCCACGATTGAACTCAATTAGGATACACTAGTGAAGCCTAGCGAAGACCAATATCTATTTTGTGTTATTGAGCTATATAAACGGTTGTTGATGTGTATGGCTGGATTTCAGACACATTTTTGCACATTTGAATGTTGCAGTATTAGGACGTAGTCCTAGCATTTCAGCGAGTGAGAGATAACATTATTTTAGATAACAATGACTCGACTGCCTTCGCATGGAGAAAAAGAGAACTACAACTGTTTAACCCCTCGCAAGGCTCATTTGAATTTCCTGATGCATAAGACAAAATTCTCTGCAACAAACGAGTGATCGAGTTAAGATCTGACATCTGTAATGCTTTGTATGTATGTCAACCCCAATACATGTCCATGTCACCGTCACCAATTAACTGCATGACAGGTCAAAACGACGTTGACTACCACCACTGAGTTCTGTCTGCTAGCTATGCTACCAGCTCATACAAACGGGAGTTAGGATTTAGCAGTCACTTATTCTAAACATGAAAAAGGGGCAACTTCTGAATGTTATGCAGCGACAACAGCCAAAATATATCCACAAATCCAGACTTTAGTAACCACATTATGTGCCTGTTACAATACATCAATCATGACGGATTTTACAAATATCCACTTAGTTAGATCAGATTTGTTGAACGTGCACCAATCTGGCATCCTTCTATCCTCCATGGTCTGAGTTCCATTGACCCACTTTACTGCATCTAGAACTCCTTCCTTCCTATTGGGACCTGAGACACAAACTGGCTTACCCCATGCCACTGGGATAATGGTCAGTATTGTCAGAATTATAGGGAAGGACATTGTGTTTTCTTTCTGTCTGGAAACAGGTAGCCTAGTGGTTAGAGCGTTAGGCCAGTAATCATAAAGGTTGTTGGATCAAATCCCGAAGCTGACAAGGTAGAAAGTCTGTAATTCTGCCCCTGAACAAGGCAGTTAACCCACAGTTCCCCAGTAGGCTGTCATTGTTAATAAGAAAAAACTTTGCCACCACTCTTACAGGTAGAATCCAAATCCATGCCCAACAAATGTTGGGTTAAAAACTTGTTATATTGGTCCGTCTGGCAATATTCTGCACAATGTTCCTTTTTTTAATCAATGAGTATAAATAAAGCTTGCGCTAGACACCTCCTCATTGATTAGCTTGTTGGTTTGGGGAAAAAAAACTAATAACATAAACAGAAAGTGTTTCACTTGTTGTTATCAGAAGCAATTATCAGGCTGAATCACCCAGAGCAGGAACGGTAAATGTTACACACACACACACACACACACACAGCCTGCATACACAGGAACGCAAGCGCATGCAGGCGCACACGCACTCTCAGACACACACACACACACACACATACTATTACAAGCATACATGCACATTGCAGATAACAGAAACAATTAATAGGCTGATGAAGATAGATAAATCTTGTGTGCCGAATGCCGTGTTTACATAATGACAGGTAAATGAAGAAGAAGTGCCGTTTGGGATGCAACCGTTCTTCTAACTAATTAATTATAAAAATAACTATTTACGCTACATTAATCAGCAGCAGCCAATTTAGTTTATCACCCCAATTATTTAAAAAAAAGGTCAGAATGAAACAAGACTTTTTATAGTAAAAATATGTAATAAAACTTTGAACTGTGAGCTGTGAGAATGGATGTATGAAAGGAAGGACATTTTCTGAAGCCGACTATAGCCTGGCTATAACTCTGTCGACCGTAGCCTGGCTATAACTCTGTAGACCGTAGCCTGGCTATAACTCTGTCGACCGTAGCCTGGCTATAACTCTGTCAACCGTAGCCTGGCTATAACTCTGTCAACCGTAGCCTGGCTATAACTCTGTCGACCGTAGCCTGGCTATAACTCTGTCGACCGTAGCCTGGCTAAAACTCTGTCGACCGTAGCCTGGCTATAACTCTGTCAACCGTAGCCTGGCTATAACTCTGTCGACCGTAGCCTGGCTATA
>QNTS01005665.1:34431-62760 GCA_003317085.1 Hucho hucho
CCACACACATACCTCACACACCCTCTCCACACACATACCTCACACACCCTCACCGCACACATACCTCACACACACCTATCTCCACACTCCCTCCCCCCCCCACACCTACCTCACACCCCCACACACCCTCCCTCCCAATGGACATATATCTCACTCCCTTTATAAAAGACACACAAAGCGTTCTGAGCGGAACCTTTCAGAGATATTCTCTCTCCCTGTCCTGCATGTGAGCCGTTCGTTCCCCAAGATTCATTTCAGCAAAGTAGTTCTATTAGCATACTGGGTCTAATTGAATTAGGAGATTATACCACAGGCTGTGTTCAAGAACGCACCGCCAAGCAAAATGTTTTAGACTGTTCATAATTGTGCAATTATCCTGTTTGAAGCAGTTGATTCGTTTCTCCTTAACGTGATTAACCAATGTGTGTAACGTGATTAGTTTTGTTTTCGGTTCGAGCAGATTTCACCAATCGTTTAAAATCATGATTCAAGTACATGGGGGAGTTTTTGTTGTGGAATTTACCTCTGGGGGGGGGGGGGTTGAGGCTGGTTCCCCTCAATGATGGGTTATAATAAAATAAGCTGTTAGAGACATGATGTAAGAACAGAACAGAGTTGTATAATGCCACNCTTCAAGATGGGTATGTAAACCCCCAATAAAGTCATCCAAAGCTTTCCACTGGCCCTGGAAGTGTTGATCCCACAATCAAAGGTTGTGGAAAGATTGACACCTTTTAACAAGATGCAATGTAATATTCTGTGTATTTCAGATCAGGCCTGCGCATGCTGTGGGTTTAGCTACAGTGTCACACTACAGTAACAACCACATCCCTGCTTGTCACATAAAAGCAGACTTTTGAAATCAAATAGGCTACTATCTCTCTTCTCTTTTCCCGCCATATCAAACCACCTTAGCAGACTTACTCTAACCTACCTACGGTAACTGCACAGCAAACCAAAATTGGTTCTTTGAAGGTTCCCGTAACATTCGTTAGGTTGCAGCAAATATTCTCGTAATACAAAAAACTGTCCAGTCGTGGGGATAATTATAGAATGTTTGTATAAAACATTTGCTTGATGTTGCAAGAATGTTCCTAGAATTGAATAGGTTATTTAACGGTTCTCAGAATGTTTCATTGGGTTGTGGGACGAGTCTGGTGAGAACAATGTGGGGGACATCACAAAAAGATATGTTGTATTGTATGTGTCTATAGTTTTGTTCAATGTTGTTTTGTCTGAAACTTTGTTCCCCCTGCTGCTGTTGGACTAAGGTCTCTGTTGAAAAATATATATTTTTTAAGTACACAGCATATGAAGGGGATGGGAACATTTAATACAGTGTTAACAGTACACAGCATATGAAAAGGATGGGAACATTGAATATAGTCCTTATTTAATATAGTCCTCAAGCTGGACATACAAATGCTCCTGTTGACTGGGCCTCCTTCAGAGCGTTAAGAAACAAATGCACAGGATCGATCAGGAAGTCCAAATCAGATTACTATTTAAATTCAGTCACAGAGAACCTAAACAGCCCTGGAAGCTAATCTAAATCAGTGTCAGGCTCTAGTGTATCCTCTGGCCTTCCTGACCATTTAATGATGGATTCTAGTGAAGGAAGTGAAGGTCAAAGATGATATCGTAGGGGGTTTTAACAAGCACTTCATATCTGCTGGGTCAGTTTTTGATAACGGTGGGGGCCCAGGCCTCTAAAGTAAGCTCTGTTACAGTACACTATAATATAGGCCCTTATGTGAACCATTTGAACATTGAGCCTGTTTCTTAAGCTGGGGGTCTATAATGCACTAAAGGCTATGGACACTAAAAAGTCTGCAGGTCCAGACAACCTGGACCCCTACCTCTTAAAGATAGCAGCTGGTTTTATTACTGAACCTGGACAACCTGGACCCCTACCTCTTAAAGATAGAAGCTGGTTTTATTACTGAACCTGGACAACCTGGACCCCTACCTCTTAAAGATAGCAGCTGGTTTTATTACTGAACCTGTGGCTCACATTTTCAACTTGAGTCTCTTGAACAATTCCATTCCCCAGCATTTAGAAATCAGCTTACGTCCTCCCACTGCTGAAGGGCGGAGATCCCTCAGATGCTAATAACTATGGTCCTATCTCTAAACTCCCTATCCTGGCTAAAGTCCCTATGAATCCCTAGTGAACTCACAGTTAAAATACGTCTTGATTGAAAAGAACATGCTTAGTGGGGTTCAGCCTGGCTTGAGATCGGGGCAACTGCAGCTATGGCAGTGGCAAATGACATCATTAATGCACTTGAAAAAAAAGCAACATTGCGCTGCTCTGTTTGTTGATTTATCAAAGGCATTTGATTCAGTTGACCGTTAATTGTTGCTAGCTAGACTCTGTAACTTTGGTCTCAGTGAAGGGCCAGTAAATTGGTTTAGGAACTATCTTTCTGACAGAACACAATGTGTTATATGCAGACAATCACAAGTCTCTAGCTTTCTTGAGATTCATTTATTTAATCCCATTAGTCACAACAGTGACTGTAAAAAAACGTTTTCAGTTATAAGGCTGTACAAATTGTGTACAGCCTTATAATGCATTTCCATCAAATATTGAAATGATAAAGGGTCTCAATGAAATATGTGCAGTGTCACATGTTTAGTGTAAATTGTCACATGACCAGAGCTGTTTACTTCCTGGTTGCACCATGAGAAGAGGATGGCTGCATCAAAGCTCCCAAACAAAAGGTTAGTAAAGTATGTTGACATAAAGATCGGACAAAGATATTTGGTACACATCATCTTTAAGGTGTCTAGTATTGATATATGCATTTGCAATTACTCAACTTTGTTCAGTGTGGTCATAGAATGAGTAAACATGTTAACGGAAACAATAGCGACCGGCGGGATAACACGGTGCATCTAGGTATACACATACTTATACACATACATAGTTCTTGTTCTACATAACTTTCTACTCTGTTCTTTATTTTAGTTTCACTTTGAGTCAAGTTCTGGATATGTTGGATCTAGGTGACCGCCCAGACAAGGCATGCGACATTGTAGTTATCTCTCAGAATGAGAAAGATGCTGTCCTCAGTGATTGTGATAGCGATGGGTCAGATATGGATGAAAGGCCATTTGCCAGCTAGGCTGTTGATTGCATATGCTGAACCTATGCAAACAGATCATGACAGGAACAACGTTATCAGTGATGATGACCTACCCCTCACCATTGAAATGTCCAACCTCTACTCCACCCAGACCAAGGACAAGCAACTGTATCTGAGTATGGATGAGCTCCTTACATTCTATGGGATCCTTATCACATCTGGGTACAGCTCTGTTCCAAGAAGACACATGTACTGGTCACTTGACAGTGATGTACACAATGAAAGCATTTCAGATGCAAATGCGGAGAAATTGCTTTGATTAAATAAATGGCCTCAGTTCATGTGGTTGACAACACAAAGATCACCGGCAACCAATTTTTTTAAGGTTAGGCCCATCTTCTCCGAGCTCAATCAGTCATACAAAGTCATGCCATTTCAGGAATGTCTGTCAGTGGATGAGAGCATGATCCGATACTATGGCCGACATAGATGTAAGCAATTCATAAGAGGTAAACCAATCCGTTTTGGGTTACAAGCTATGGAGCCTTGCCTCATCCAGTGGTTACATGTATCACATGGAGCCATTTGGTGGATCTCACACACTCCTCCCTGAGACTGGGTTGGGTCGGTCAGGGACCCAGTGTTGTTCTCGGTCTTGCAGAGCATCCTCAGGTGCCTCAAGGTTGCAAGTTCCTTCATGACAACCTCTTCACTTCGCTTGCACTCTTCGATGAAATGACAAAAAGAGGAAATGGGAGCTCTGGAACGATGAGGCAAAAATCATCTGTTTCGCTGTCCCATTCAAACCTCAGAAGGACTTCATGAAGTTACCCCGGGAAAACCTCTGAGGTTCCGACCCAAGGAGACAAGTTACTGGTCCGTTGGAAAGACAATAACATTGTTACAGTGGCAACTAACCTGGAGGAGAAATACAGTGAGACCTCTGTCAAGACATGGAACAAGGAACGACGTGCCTTTGACAAAGTCCCAAAATGCATCAACCGATACAATGAGCACATGGGTGGTGTTGACCTTCACGACCTACGGGTTTCAAGATACCATATCTCCATCAGGTCTAAGGAGTGGTGGTGGCCCATCTTTGCATGGTCTCTCAACAGTGCACTCGTAAACATCCATCTCTTTTACAGAGACGTTATGGGAGGGACCATCGACTTGCTCACCTTCTCACGGATAGTGGCACAGTCTCTTATGCAAAAGTTTGGCACGAAACCACTGAGCCACGGAAGGAGATCTCTACTGGCTGCTACTGTTGGAAATCAGGCAATATATGACAAAGCTGTCTCACTGGCCAATCAACATGATGCACCGGTTCCAGAGATGTCGTCATTGTGACAAACACACTACCTATGCGTGTGAGAAATTCAAAGCGCCAATGCACATTGGACAGTAGAAAAGGAGATAAGAGCGAATGAAAAAAGGGCTGAAAAAGCCAATAAAAGAAAAATAGTAAAGTCAATGAAGGGTGAGGAGAAGCAGTACAACGGACTCTAAGAAGAAAAGAAAAGTTAACAAAAAAGAGGAAAAAGACAATCAAAATGACTGAAATATTGTTGGAAAAGGTCAATTGATTCAAGACATATTGTATGACAGTAGGTCTGATTGACCATAGCGATGCACAAACTAATCATGCACTTGGTTCTGAAGCCTCCCTCTATGATATATATATATATATATATATATATATATATATGATTTTGTTCAGTGTAGGCCTCTACTTGAATGCATATTCTACAGGCTACCTCTATCCTAAATGTTACCTTTCTCTTCAATGTGAATGAATCACACGACTGCTATACAGTTGTTAGTGAATGTTGCACTAAAATGTCACAATGATAAAGTTTCAATACATGTTGCACTGATGTAACAATGTTACAATGTGTGTTACAATAAAGTAACAATGTTACAATGTGTGTTACAATAAAGGAACAATGTTACAATGTGTGTTACAATAAAGGAACAATGTTACAATGTGTGCTACAATAAAGGAACAATGTTACAATGTGTGTTACAATAAAGGAACAATGTTACAATGTGTGCTACAATAAAGGAACAATGTTACAATGTGTTACAATAAAGTAACAATGTTGAAATACGTTGATGGTTGTTGTTTTTTGTCTTTGCTCTCAGTATTCATATCGGTGTTGTATAAGGGTTTTTGATATGTACAATAGTCACACTAGAATGTGATGGGGCATTCTAGTGGCAATGCTGTGGACTGCCAGTGACAGACTGTCACGACTTCAGCTGAAGTTGGTCCCTCTCCTTGTTCGGGTGGCTTTCGGCGGTCGACGTCGCTCGTTTTCTAGCTGCCGCCGATCTACTTTTAATTTTCTATGTTTTTTTCTCTTCATTATACACACCTGGTTTCAATCACTAACTACATGTTCATTATTTAAACCTCTGTTCCCCCCATGTCTTTGTGATTGATTGTTATGTGATACGGTCCTTTGTTTGAGGGCTCGCTATTTAGAGTTGTATTGTTTTTTTTAAATATTTGAGTAAATAATTTTTTTGCTCAATTCTGCTGTCCTGCGCCTGACTCCTCTTCACCAGCTTCACACAGGACTTATTACAGAATCAATCACCATATATGGAGTCAGCAGGAGCAGTTACCACAATGCCAGATGTTGAGGAGCGAGTCCGGCAGCATGAGGAGATACTGCAACATCTCGGCACCGTCACGGATCACGTCCTCCAGAATATAGAGCGCTTGGAGAGAAGAGTAGTTCTTTCAGCATCTCCACCAGCAACATTAAGGACACCGCTGATCACCCCTCCTTCACCCGGTCCCAGCGGAATTCAGCTCGCACTCCCGAGGGAGTATGATGGGACGGCTGCCGGATGCCAAGGTTTCCTCCTACAGCTGGAACTCTACCTGGCGACCCTCCACCCTGCTCCTTCGTCTCCTGCCTCTCAGGCAAAGCCCTGGAATGGGCCAATGCCGTATGGAGTGAGGGAGACGCGGCGTTGGATCATTACGCAGAGTTCACCCGCCGCTTTTGGGCAGTTTTCGACCACCTGAAGGTCGAGCGGCAGGTGAACGTCTGTTCCATCTGAGGCAGGGGACGAGGAGCGCACAGGACTTCTCTTCGGACTTTCAGACACTGGCCGCCAGCACGGAATGGAACGACAGGGCCCTGATCGATCATTTCCGGTGTAGTCTGCGCAAGGACGTCCGTTGGGAGTTGGCTTGCAGAGACACCACCCTCACACTGGACCTGCTGGTGGACCTGTCCATTCGGCTGGACAACCTGCTGGCCACCCGCGGACGTCCAGATCGGGACCTGTCTGTTCCATCCCCCAGCACCTCCGATCCGACGCCTATGGAGTTGGGAGGTGCTGCACGTAGGGCGACCGGAGGAGGGGCCATTTCCTGCACCATCTGTGGCCGCAGAGGGCACACTGCTGGTCGGTGCTGGAGAGGTTCCTCAGGGAGTCGGGGCAGCAGGCAGGGCACTATCGTGTCATCCCAGGTGAGTAGGCAACAGACTCGCCCAGAGCCCCCTGTTGCCCTCATGTTTTTGTTTATAGCTTTTCCTGAGTTTTCCCCGCGTTCCCAGCATAAGGCGCTCGTCGATTCAGGTGCAGCTGGGAACTTTATTGACCGTTCATCGGCCCGTAGTTTAGGGATTCCTATTGTGTCTGTTGATATGCCCTTCCCGGTACACGCCCTAGATAGTCGACCATTAGGGTCAGGGCTGATTAGGGAGGTTACAGCTCCAATGAGTATGGTGACGCAGGGGGTCATGAGGAGGAGATTAGTCTCTACCTCATTGATTCTCCTGCGTTTCCCGTGGTGCTGGGTCTACCCTGGTTGGCCTATCATGACCCCACTATTTCGTGGCAACAGAGGGCTCTAAAGGGAAGGTCACGAAGGTGCTCGGGGAGGTGTGTAGGTGTTTCCATCGGTGCAACTACGGTGGAAAGTCCAGAACAGGTCTCCACCGTGCACATCCCCTCAGAATATGCCGATTTGGCTCTCGCCTTCTGTAAAAAGAAGGCGACTCAATTACCACCCCATCGAAGGGGGGATTGTGCGATAAATCTCCAGGTAGACACAGCACTTCCCAAGAGTCACGTGTATCCTTTGTCACAGGAGGAGACGGCAGCTATGGAGACATATGTTGCCGAATCTCTGGGACAGGGATACATTCGGCCCTCCACTTCACCTGCCTCCTCAAGTCTTTTTTGTGAAGAAGAAGGATGGAGGTCTGTGCCCGTGTATTGACTATCGAGGTATCAACCAGATCAAAGTGAGGTACAGCTACCCGCTGCCTCTCATAGCCAGTGCGATCGAGTCAATGCACGGGGCGTGCTTCTTCACCAAATTGGATCTCAGGAGTGCCTACAATCTGGTGCGTATCCGGGAGGGGGACGAGTGGAAGACAGCATTTAGTACAACCTCAGCGCACTACGAGTACCTCGTCATGCCGTACGGGTTGATGAATGCTCCATCAGTCTTCCAGGCATTTGTAGACGAGATTTTCCGGGACCTGCACGGGCAGGGTGTAGTGGTGTTTATCTATGACCTTCTGATATATTCTGCTACACGCGCCGAGCATGTGTCTCTGGTGCGCAAGGTGCTGGGCAGACTGTTGGAGCATGACCTGTACGTCAAGGCTGAGAAATCTGTTCTTCCAGCAGTCCGTCTCTTTCCTAGGGTACCGCATTTCCACGTCAGGGGTGGAGATGGAGAATGACCGCATTTCAGCCGTGCGTAATTGGCCGACTCCAACCACGGTAAAGGAAGTGCAGCGGTTCTTAGGGTTTGCCAACTACTACCGGAGGTTTATCTGGGGCTTTGGTCAGGTAGCGGCTCCTATTACTTCACTGCTGAAGGGGGAACCGGTGCGACTGCAGTGGTCAGCTGAGGCGGACAGGGCTTTTAGTCATCTGAAGGCTCTGTTTACCTCGGCTCCCGTGCTGGCTCATCCGGATCCCTCTTTGGCATTCATAGTTGAGGTGGACGCGTCCGAGGCTGGGATAGGAGCTGTGCTGTCTCAGCGCTCGGGTACGCCACCAAAACTCCGCCCCTGTGCCTTCTTTTCGAAGAAGGCCCCTCGCCCGGCGCCTTGAGTCCATGATGGCTCGGACAGCATACGCCGGAAACTATGACGTGGGAGACCGGGAGTTGTTAGCTGTCGTAAAAGCTCTGAAGGCGTGGAGACACTGGCTTGAGGGGGCTAAACACCCTTTTCTCATCTGGACTGACCACCGTAATCTGGAGTACATCCGGGCGGCGAGGAGACTGAACCCTCGCCAGGCAAGGTGGGCCATGTTTTTCACCCGTTTTGTTTTCACCCTTTCCTACAGACCAGGTTCCCAGAACGCTAAGGCAGACGCACTGTCCCGGATGTATGACACAGAGGAGCGGGCCATAGATCCCACTCCCATACTTCCGGCCTCTTGCCTGGTGGCACCGGTGGTGTGGGAGCTGGANTTCCGTCTGCTGTCCGCGACCGTCTGATCTATTGGGCCCACACGTCACCCTCCTCTGGTCATCCTGGCATCGGTCGGACAGTGCGCTGCCTTAGTGGGAAGTACTGGTGGCCCACCTTAGCTAAGGACGTGAGGGTTTATGTTTCCTCCTGCTCGGTGTGCGCCCAGTGCAAGGCGCCTAGGCACCTGCCCAGAGGGAAATTACAACCCCTACCCGTTCCACAACGGCCATGGTCACACCTGTCTGTGGATTTCCTGACGGATCTTCCACCGTCACAGGGAAACACCACGATCCTGGTCGTTGTGGATCGGTTTTCTAAGTCCTGCCGCCTCCTTCCTTTGCCCGGTCTCCCTATGGCCCTACAGACTGTGGAGGCCCTGTTCACCCATGTCTTCCGGCACTACGGGGTGCCTGAGGACATAGTTTCTGATCGGTGTCCCCAGTTCACGTCCAGGGTTTGGAAGGCGTTTACGGAACGTGTGGGGGTCTCGGTCAGCCTTACCTCAGGTTTTCACCCTGAGAGTAACGGGCAGGTGGAAAGAGTCAACCAGGATGTGGGTAGGTTTCTGCGGTCTTATTGCCAGGACCGGCCGGGGAAGTGGGCGAGCTTCATCCCCTGGGCAGAGATGGCCCAGAACTCACTCCGCCATTCTTCTACTAACCTCTCCCCCTTCCAGTGCGTACTAGGGTACCAGCCGGTTCTGGCACCGTGGCATCAGAGCCAGATCGAGGCTCCTGCGGTGGATGAATGGTTTAGGCGCTCGGAGGAGACCTGGGAGGCCGCCCATGTGCACCTACAACGAGCCGTGAGGCGGCAGAAGGCGAGCGCCGACCGCCACCTCAGTGAGGCCCCGGTGTTCGCACCAGGGGACAGGGTCTGGCTCTCGACCCGAAACCTACCCCTCCGCCTGCCCTGCCGGAAGCTGGGCCCACGGTTTGTGGGGCCCTTTAAAGTCCTGAGGAGATTGAACGAGGTATGTTATAAGTTACAGCTCCCCCCAGATTACCGTATTAACTCCTCGTTCCATGTGTCTCTCCTCAGGCCGGTGGTAGCTGGTCCACTCCAGGAATCTGAGGTGCGGGAGGTTCCCCCCCCCCCCTCTGGACATCGAGGGAGCCCCGGCGTATGCTGTCCGAGCCATCATGGACTCAAGGCGCCGGGCGAGGGGCCTTCAGTACCTCGTGGAGTGGGAGGGGTTCGGCCCGGAGGAGAGATGTTGGGTGCCGGTGGAGGACATCCTGGACCCGTCGTTACTGCTGGAGTTTCACCGTCTCCACCTGGATCGCCTTGCGCCTCATCCTCCGGGTCGTCCCCGAGGCCGGTGTCGGCGCACTGCTGGAGCCGCGTGTCAAGGGGGGGGTACTGTCACGACTTCAGCTGAAGTTGGTCCCGCTCCTTTTTCGGGCGGCTTTCAGTGGTCGACGTCGCTGGTTTTCTAGCTGCCGCCGATCTACTTTTAATTTTCTATGTTTTTTTCTCTTCATTATACACACCTGGTTTCAATCACTAATTACATGTTCATTATTTAAACCTCTGTTCCCCCCATGTCTTTGTGATTGATTGTTATACGGTTCTTTGTTTGAGGGCTCGCTATTTAGAGTTGTATTGTTTTTTTTTTTATATTTGAGTAAATAATTTTTTTGCTCAATTCTGCTGTCCTGCGCCTGACTCCTCTTCACCAGCTTCACACAGGACTTATTACAGAGACTTTTAAATGTGTTAATAACTGGGCTGGGATATATAAGATATATTTTACTAGGCAAGTCAGTTAAGAACAAATTCTTATTTTCAATGACAGCCTAGGAATAGTGAACGACAGATTTGTACCTTGTCAGCTCGGGGATTTGAACTTGCAACCTTTCGGTTACTAGTCCAACGCTCTAACCACTAGGCTACCCTGCCGCCCCATATAAGAATTTTGATGACCGCATAGGAGAAATATGTTAATTCAGTATACATCACATTATCCCACCTGTCACAATTGTGACCGACCATAAAACACACTTCTTCACCTACTTTTCCATGAAAATTTAAAAAAAAATAATGATTGATTATTTCAAAGGGTTACTAATGACGTGATTTTGGATATGTTCATGTCTGGGAAAAATTTGGGATTAAATGGGTTAATAGAGGTGTGCCCCAGGGTTCCATTTTAGCTCTTGTGTTGTTCTCAATTTGTATTAATAATTTGGGAAATGTGATGCAACCAGCAAAGCTACATCTATATGCAGATGACACAGTCATATATTCATGTGCTCCTTCTCTGGTTCAGGCTGTTGAAGAGCTCCACACTGCTTTTCAGTCACTGCAGGCCTCCCTTTACAGTCTCAAACTGGTCTTGAATATACAAAAAAACTAAATTCATGACCTTTACCAGAGCTCGAACTCAGCCAGAGAAGGTTAGCATTGTCACATCTGGTGGCTTATCCATTGACAAAGTGTCATCCTACAAATACCTAGGTATTTGGTTGGATGACAAGTTGTCCTTTAAAGTTCATATGGATAATCTTGTGAGGAAGCTTAAATTGAAATTGGGTTTTTATTTTCGTAATAAGGCTCACTTCCCGCTTATGGCCAGAAAGAAGCTACTTTTCTCTCTGTAATTGATTATGATGACTTGTTGTATATGCATGCAGCCTCCTCTGTCTAACAGAGACTGGACTCTGTTTATCATGCATCCTTGCGCTTTATTACAAATGCCAAGTCACTCAGCCACCATTTCATATTGTACCAAATGGTAGGTTGGACGTCACTTTATATGCGTAGAAAGATACATTTGTATGTGTTCATCTACAAAGCCCTTTTGTGTAAACTCCCTCTTTACCTCTGTAGTCTGGTCCACTTCACCAGCAGCAGTTACCCTACCCGGTCTGCTAGGTGGTTGCTACTTAAAGCCCCCAGGACATTCACAGTATTAGGCAAGACTCTCTTCTCTTCTTGTGCACCAGAGGCATGGAATAGTCTACAATCCATGCTTCATCTAGATATGTTAGTGCCACTGAATGAATTTTAAATATTGATGGGAGACTCTGTTACAGAGGAGTGTAAATGCTTTTTTAGGCTGGATCATGTATTGATTGTTGCTGCCTTCTTGGCCAGGTCTCCCTTGAAAAAAGAGACTCTGGATCGCAATGGGCTTTTCCTGGTTAAATAAAATATGAAGAGGATGGGAACATTGAAA
Organism: Hucho hucho; assembly: GCA_003317085.1. NCBI lineage: Eukaryota > Metazoa > Chordata > Actinopteri > Salmoniformes > Salmonidae > Hucho > Hucho hucho. The sequence goes on from QNTS01005665.1 coordinate 46,167, forward strand.
AATAACTCCGAAATTGTGTTCTGTGTCCTAATTGACAATACTAGAGAAAGAACAAAATACATATATAATGCAATATCCAAATTATCTCCTGGTGATCTGACTGCAGAGTTGAAGGTTGCGGGTTCAATCCCAAATCATTGAGCCTCAGTTCTAATCTACTAAAAGAGAGGATGCATTATTTTGACCTACTTTTGCAAGTGGAAAGGACACACGCACTTACACACACACCGCAGACTTTGGACTGATCTGATTTTTAGTTAAGCTATGTAACTTGTGAAGCTTATTATATGAGCTTACTCAGAAACACTGAGGATCCGCCCCTTTTTTTCAATTTTTGCCTAAAATGACATACCCAAATCTAACTGCCTGTAGCTCAGGCCCTGAAGCCAGGATATGCATATTCTTGGTACCATTTGAAAGGAAACACTGAGGTTTGTGGAAATGTGAAAGGAATGTGGATAATATAACACAATAGATCTGGTAAAAGATAATACAAAGAAAAAAACAACCGTTCTTTTGTATTTTTTTTGTACCATCATTTTTTAAATGAAAGAGAAAGGCCATAATGAAATATTCCATCCCAGGTGCAATTTAGATGTTGGCCACTAGATGGCAGCAGTGTATGTGCAAAGTTTTAGACTGATCCAATTACCATTGCATTTCTGTTCAAAATGTTGTATCAAGACTTCCCAAATGTGCCTAATTTGTTTGTTAATAACTTTTCATGTTCAAAATTGTGCACTCTCCTCAAACAATAGCATTATATTCTTTCACTGTAATAGCTACTGAAAATTGGACAGTGCAGTTAGATTAACAAGAATTTAACTTCTTAGGGAGCGGCTGCATAGGTGACGGTTTTGGAGTGTCTGGCGTGCCCAAAGTAAAATGCCTGCCACTCAGGCCCAGAAAATAGGATATGCACATAATTAGTACTATTGGATAGGAAACACTCTGAAGTTTCTAAGAGTGTTAAAATAATGTACGTGAGTATAACAGAACTGATATAGCAGGCGAAAACCCGAGGAAAATCTATCCGGATTTGCAGTTTTTTGTTGTAAATGACCATCTTCTCCATTGTGCCTATTACATACAATGTTATGTAGGACTGAGACTGCAGTACCTATGGCTTCCACTAGATGTCAACAGTCTCTATACAAAGACTGGGAATTCTAGGAGTAAGCAAAACAGATAGAAAAAAGTAGTAGTCAGGGGACCACTTTTGTAAACAAGGTTTGACGCGCGCGAGATTGTGAACGCGCACCACTTTATTTTTCTTTCCTATCGTTCACGTTATCGTCCGGTTGAAATATTACAGCAAATATACATAAAAGAATACCTAAGGATACATTAAAAATGATGTTTGATTTGTTTGTAGAAAGTGTATAGGTATAATTTGAACGTGCTCTCTTCACGGTTCAATGGGCGACTCAACGGTGGATTTTATGATCATAACGCGCCAACCAAATGGAGATTTATGGATATAATAAATGACTTTTTCTAACAAAAGAACCATTCGATGTCTTCATTGGACACTTGGGAAGCCCTCAGCAGAAGTTCTTCGAAAGGTAAGGGATTTTATATTAGCGATTTTATGCGTTTTGTGAGACCCGCGTTGGTTATGGATTTATGCTAATGCATCAATTATGAGAGGGGCTATCCTCAAACAATCAAATGTTGTGCTTTCGACATAAAGCCTTTTTGAAATCTGACAATGCTGTGATATTGCCAAGAATCAGAGCTTTTGATGACTATGCAACACTTGTATATTGATGAATGTTTAATAATTCAACTTTTGGATTTTGAATTTGGCGCCTCACATTTCACAGTGGGGCGCCTCACATAGCGCCCCACTGCTCCCTAATTAAGCTTTCTGCAAATATCAGATATGTCTATGTCCTGGGAAAATGTCTTGTTTCTTACAACCTCGTGCTAATCGCATTAGCCTACATTAGCTCAACCGTCCCGTGGAAGGTACACCGATCTCGAAGAAGTTTTAATTAACTAGTATAGGCCTACTATTTAATCTCGTACTTTTATAGCCTACTGGACTGATAGAGAGCTACTCTCTCAAGTTTTCTTGTTGGGGCAAGTGACTCTTTCAATGGCTAGCCCCAAGTCATTATATATTTTTTTCTTGTGCTTTATGCTATTTGCCTCATGACTCCTGCGTGTTGACTATGAACTTGCTTGGGACAGACGGTTTGTTCCCACACTCGGGACTCTGACTCTCTATTGGTTACACAGTTAAAATTATTTTAATTTTATCTAGAGGTTTAAAAAGAAACAGCAAGGAACGAAATGATCCGTATTTTGGGCGGGGCTTCGACCCGGTTCAAAACTTTATTTTCCTGGTCGGAACAGAACCAACGAAAAAAAAATTTGATTTAAAAGTTAAGTTAGTTTTTACCCCCTCAGCCTTTGCCCTAGCCACTTACCCCCTCAGCCCTTGCCCTAGCCACTTACCCCCTCAGCCCTTGCCCTAGCCACTTACCCCCTCAGCCTTTGCCCTAGCCACGAAACCTGATGCAGTTTGATTGCCATCTTAAGTGGAGGTCCAATTTACTAACGCTTGAGGGAGCGAGTGAACAACTTTGAGTCATATCAACCCCGCAAGTGACCACAAACTGTAGTCACATGTGAAACTCTGGTGGCTGCAAAGTGTCAGATTTTATCAAAAAGGCTGCATTTTCAGCATGTCAGAAAAAAGTATGAAGCTGGCTTGCTAAAAAAGAAATATACACTACCATTCAAAAGTTTGGGGTCACTTAGACATTTAAAAGAAAAACACATTTTCGGTCCATTAAAATAACATCACATTTATCAGAAATACAGTGTAGATGTTGTTAATGTTGTAAATGACTATTGTAGCTGGAAACAGCTGATTGTTTTTGTGCACCGGGGCCTCCAACTCCTCTTTCTGTTCTGGTTAGAGTCCGTTTGCGCTGTTCTGTGAAGGGAGTAGTACACAGCGAGATCTTCAGTTACTTGGCAATTTCTCGCATGGAATAGCCTTCATTTCTCAGAACAAGTATAGACTGACGAGTTTCAGTAGAAAGGTCTTTGTTTCTGGCCATTTTGAGCCTGTAATCGAACCCACAAATGCTGATGCTCCAGATACTCAACTAGTCTAAAGAAGGCCAGTTTTATTGCTTCTTAAATCAGAACAACAGTTTTCAGCTGTGCTAACATAATTGCAAAAGGGTTTTCTAATGATCAATTAGACTTTTAAAATGATAAACTTGTATTAGCTAACACAACGTGCCATTGGAACACAGGAGTGATGGTTGCTGATAATGGGCCTCTGTACGCCTATGTAGATATTCCATTTAAAAATCAGCCGTTTCCAGCTACAATAGTCATTTACAACATTAACAATGTCTACACTGTATTTCTGATCAATTTGATGTTATTTTAATGGACAATAAATGTGCTATTTTTTTTAAAAAATAGGGCATTTCTACGTGACCACAAACTTTTGAACGGTAGTGTTTAAACACTGATTTTAGCGTTGGCAAATTGGCTTAGTCTTGTAGTGAGGAGCCTATAAAACGTTGCTAGATTCATAAACATATTTTTTTGTAATTCTGAAATGTATTGGAATAAATTACCAAAGTATAAAACTAGCTAGCCAGCTATGAGTAACTGTAGCTAGCTACCTGACAGGAGTGCTAGCTAGATAGGTTAGCTTACTAGGTAACGTTACATTAATAGCTTTAAGTTGGTTGTTTTTAAGCTCAACTTCAAGATTTCCACCAAGGACGTTGCCTCTCCGATCATCACTCTCCCTCACTTGGGAAAAGGACATGTAAAGTACACTCGAATGTGACGATGTAAAACGTAATTCAAGGGCTGAGGGTTTAGGGCCGAAGGCTGTCTACTTTGAGTTTTAAACGCAGCCTTTGTATCGCTTACCAGTAGGCCTAGCCAACTCACCACCGTGGACTGTTTAGAGACCGCGAGCTGGTGACGTTCACATAGTTATGCAGCAAGTGCGCATCTTCTTCTTCTTCGATTTAACGGTTTAACTGTCACGATCGTCGTTATAATAAATGGACCAAGGCGCAGCGTGCATAGAGTTCCACATATTTAATAAGTGAAGTGAAACATACGAAACAACAGATCGTATAACTACGCAGCACTCAAACAGCACTAACAAAAACAATATCCCACAAACACAGGTGGGAAAGGAACACACTAAGTATGATCCCCAATTAGAGGTAACGAATAACAGCTGCCTCTAATTGGGAACCATACTCAACACCAACATAGAAATAACAGAACTAGAAACCCCCCCTAGTCACGTCCTGACCTAAAACACCATAGAGAACCCCGAGGGCTCTCTATGGCCAGGACGAGACATTAACGGCGGTTGGCATCCAATAAATGTTGCATTACCGCCTCCTACTAAACTGGAGTATAACTCCCTCATACTTTGCTGGGGAAAAATAATAAAAATAAACAAATACCCTACCACCTAACACTACACTCACAAAAAATAAAAATACAATTAATAAATAAACCCCATACTCCACAATTTCAATCTATTTAGTCGTACTTCAGGCCAACAGTCTGAAAGGATGGGACACCACTACTTAACACACCCTGTAACTCTTCTGACGTCAAGTCACACCCAAATACCTCTCTGCAGCTGCCACCACAACCTCTATTTTCTGCGACTTACATTCCATTCCTGCAGTACTGTCTATAATCATTGCTATAAATGCTAAAAATCCAATCTCACTGAAACATATATCCCTTGTTGGCCTATCCGTCTGTTCTGGTACAGATCTACTAGTTACACCACTCCTCTCAGGATCCCTCACCCTTGACCCAGCTTCCTCTACTTTCTTCACTGCCTCAGCATATGACATCTTCTGCACTACTCTAACCCTGGAAACCTCAACCTGCCTCTCTCGCACGGGATATTTCTGATTCCCAGCGCCATGGGCACCCCGACAATTAACACATACCACTACTTTCCCCAATGCTACACATTCCTTTGTCTCATGCCCTTCTGCACACTTCTCACACCTAGGAACCTCCCTCCTACACACTGCCACATGCCCAAAAGCTTGACACCTGTAACAACGGACATTTCTTCGGCACAAAAGCTCGTACAGGATAACTTATATACCCTAACATCACTTTGTCGGGAAAAAGAACAGACAACAACTCTTCTGTTTCACCGCTCACACCACCCTGTCTGCGTCGCACCAAACGACGAGCATCACAAACACCAGGAATCTTCCCCTTCAGTTGGTCAGCTTTCACATTTACCACTACCCCAGTAATCTTTCAATTATGCCCTTTTCTTGAGAGCAAAACAATTTACATCTCTTGCCCCCATCGCCTGCTCCTTCTAACCAGCAGCAACACAAACAATTATCACAAGAACACTTCTGGTTACCCTCACCGATTCCACAGCACCCAACTCTGTTTTCACGCACCCTGAAACCACAAATGGATCAGCCAAAAGGCAGGGGTCTATTTTTTCAAAAAGCTTCACTCCTACTGTCACAGACTCATCTTTATCCTGAACCTCGGTGCAAGCCTCGGGTTCTGAGAACTTTACCACTGATACTTCACCCTCATTCACTTCCATTTCTCCTCGTCTTCATCTCACTCTGCTTACACTTTCTACCATTCTTCTTTAACAAACCATCTCCCTTTTAACCGACTCTTGCTCACCCTCTTCCTCCCTCTCTCTCTTAGACCTCCTCTTCCTCCCTCTCTCTCTTAGACCTCCTCTTCCTCCCTCTCTCTTAGACCTCCTCTTCCTCCCCCTTTCTCTTAGACCTCCTCTGCCTCTCCTTTTCCCTCCATTCCTCCCCCGTATTCCAAGTATAAGTCTCCTTACGATAATACTGCACTTCTCCTGACATACATCTGACATACATCTTGTCAAGTGCGCATGCCAAGTAATTAGAATCTTCAATGTTGTGGGGTATTTTCCTAATGTCTGTATTCGTTGAATGTGCATAAGGTATTATGTCCTGATTTGTTGAAACATTGATATTGAAACTAGTGAAATGTAAGCTATTGCTTATTGAGTGAGATGATATTGTTAGTCTAATTGATGAAATACCTGTTTAGCATTTTGGATTATTCTTGGCGATGTTCCGAGGTTTACTACATTGCAGCTCTCACGATGCCTGAATACAGTCGGTATTTTAAAACATCAGCTAACCACATCAAATGATATAGCAATCTGATTGGATCCAGCTGTCATTCACCTGATCGGTCACACGGGCTTTCACCTTACTCATAGTGAAGACAAGCATGTCAACTGTAGCCCTGGATTTGATCAAGGAAACAGCTGGTTTTCCTTTCTGCTTAGTTCACTGCTTATGCTACATTGCCCCCCTGCGGGTGGTTTTATGTACTGCGTCTCTCTGTGGAGGCCCCAGCAGGACATCAGAGGACAAACGCAGTAATTTACCACCACCTGATCGGGAAAAAGAGACAGAGAGAGAGACCATGCCATTCCATGTGGCTTCTCTGTCAGGTTGTCTGCAAGTAATTTAACTTGCCATGTCAATAAAGTCTACTGAATTGAATTGAAATTGAGAAAGAGAGCTTTCATGGCCAGAGAGAGAGAGTTTTTTTGTTGATGTGTTGTGTCTTTTCTCTTTTGTTTAATGTTTATTTTCATTTCCTTTGGCGATGTAAACACGTGTTTCCTATGCCAATAAAGTTCCTTTGAACTGAATTGAGAGAGAGAGACAGACAGACAGAGAGAGAGAGAAAGACAGAGAAAGAGAGAGAGAAACTATTTGCACATCGTTACAACACTGTAAATAGCCATAATATGTCTCTATTCCTTTGGAACTTTTGTGAGTGTAATGTTTACTGTTGATTGTAATATTGTTTATTTCGATTTTGTGGTTGATATTGCATTATATTTGAGAAAAAAAAAATCATAATTAAATATGAATGAAAACAGTCTGTGGACATCTTTATCAAATTATATCACAAGAACATTCCACGGATTTAATTTGTGACAATGTATTGCGCACTCGTTTCATTTTTAGTGTCCTATTTGCGCCCACTAGCGTCCGTGGGAAACCGCGCTATTAAATGTGTCATCTCTCGCCTGCCGTATTTCTCCGACGACATGTTGTTTGTGAGGAGCACATTCTGAAAAAAGCAAAAACCGAGAAAGAGGATTTCAATTTTATTTCATCTCTAAAACACAAGAAGTATCTGTCATTTAAGATTTAGAAAAAAATATATATAAAATATAAAAAAAAAAAAAATATGGGTGAGTTATGATGTTGTGTTTCTAGACCGTAATGGTTCATACAACGGGACTAGAGAATAGTGAGTGTTTGATTAATTACAGGATTGTCAAATCCCCCACCACCACCACCACCACCACCACTAACTAGCTACTGTTATTGTTTTTCACCCACAAATTACAACCTTTACCGGTACAGTATCAGCTAGGTGGCAAGAAGCGAACGCACAACTAACGTTAGGTCAAGTCGGCTCGCTTCTTTTGGGGGGTTTTGTGGCTGTCTTACCAGGTTAGTAATGGAAGCCAGGTAATGTTAGTCTAGTACCCAGGTTGTTAGATAACTAGGAGAAACATGTCAACGCCGGTCAATTTAACTTGTTTCGCGAGTTATTTACTGAAGTGAGTAACCAGTCATATATCCCTGTTACTTTCATAGTGACACCTACTGAGAGTCAACTAGGGCGGGTCACGCAGACATTATTTTGTTGACAAGTTAACTTAGTTAGCGTAACGCTAACCAGTGGACTAGTTTATCTATCTATCTATCTATCTATCTATCTATCTATCTATCTATCTATCTATCTATCTATCTATCTATCTATGCCTTAACGTTGCTACAACTTGAGGTTCATAACTGAACTAACCTATAACTGAATACCCGACTGTATTACCGCCCAACTACTGGGAATGCACATCAAGCAGCCGAGGACCATACTCCTCCCGGGAATTTCATAAAAATAGTGAAACATTAAAGTTACACTTTTAGATAAAACTATAGTAAATATATTCACGTCGCCGAATCGTTAATTAAAACACACTGTTTTCCAGTGAAGGGCTACAGTAGCTTCAACAGCACTCTTTAGGGTAGCACCATGGTGTAGCTGGAGGACAGCTAGTGTCCGTCCTCCTCTGGGTAGGCTGGGCACATGACATTTGCAATTTTTTTCTGATAAAAACTAGTTCATTGCATCTGCTGTGGAGCCCAGTTTCATAATATTACCATATGTCCCAGCTGATAGTTTTGAAGTAATCATGGAAAAACAGGCCTTAATTTTAGGGTGTTTTTTCACCCTGCCAGCTCCCATTAGTTATATTGAGCACCAACTCGCCTTCCCTGTTCTATTCTCATTTTATTGTTCTACGTCACAGTGCCTGCTTTGCTATTGATGGCAATAAGACCTGCCCACGTTGCTGGTATTTAAAATGTAAACAACAACAACAAATTAGTCATGAAACTCTGAGGTTGTCCCATTGTTTACTATAGGGAAATATAGGTATGTCTGTCTATTTTTCCAATTATCTCGCAATGTGTATATTTAGTTTTTTTTCTAAATTGGACACCATTTTAAACATGAGAATCTCCTCTTTCTAGTTATGTAAGGCTGGGCAGCGTACTCCATTTTCATGAAACGCTACCCCCCGAAATACCGTTTGCTCTTGGAACACTGAACTCCCCACATTTTTTTCTAATGGAGAGGCATGCTGGTATATTTGGCCAAATATCTCGCAATGTGTATATTTTGATTTTGTTTCCAAGTCGGACATCATTTTAATCAGGATAATCTCCTGTTTCTAATTACATAAGGTTGGGTTAGCGTACTCTGCTCTCATCGATCGCTAGACCAGAAATGGTCAGAAATAAAATGTATTTGTTCCCTACTTCATCGTTATTTAGACATAAGCACACTTGGCACCATCGATGTGCGGATGTTTACTTTCAACACAAGTTATTTTTCAATTTTGTCCTAAGAACAGATTGTAGTGGTTCAATTTAAAAGGGATACATTCTTTGGTGCCATTTAGGTGAAATTGAATTCTAAGCCTCACTCCAGTCAAAACAGGCTCTTGCGAACGTTCGATTCCATTCATTTGCTATGGGCTCGCACTAGTGTTCCAGCCTAGCCAACGTTCTTTTGCCATTTTTCAGCCTTCGGTAGGGTTGCACATTTTGGGAAATATTCAGAGGTGGAAACTTTCTGTGGGAATTAAAGGGAATTTATGGGAATTAATGGAAATATATGCACATGAATATTAATACCATTTAAATGTAGATGTTATTTTACATTGGATATATTTACCATATCATATGGAGACAAACATAAACCTTTTACCTTATCATAAGTAGACATAATTGCAAATGATTCAATCCTTCCAATAGAAATAAAATTAAAATTAAATTATGAATTGAACTTTACTTAAATGAGTTGACTTCACATGGGATGATTTCACTGAACAACAAAAGGGAATATTGAATGATTCCCAATGATCCATCGCAGCTTCCAAAAACGTTTTCAACATACATCTGTAAAATGATAGTCTAGAAACTAAAGCTTTGGTTGTCTTCCTCTCAGGCTTTCATGTCTTCTCCCTGGACCTCCTCAATGTCCACCTCTTGAACATCAGACTCTGAGGCCTCATCTTCACTGTCACTTTCCAACCTTGTTGAGGATGGCTCGTTGTCAGGCTCAAAAAGCCTCAAATTTGCCCGGATGGCCACCAATTTTTCAACCCTTGTATTGGTCGGCCTGTTGCGTGTGTTCCCAAACAAGGACCAGTTGCGTTCTGAGGCGACTGATGTTGGTGGGATTTGGAGGATGATTGAGGCAGTAGGAGAAAGAGTCTCAGATCCACAAAGTCCCTTCCACCAGGTGGCTGATGAGATATGTTGGCACGACTGCCATATTGCATCTCCATCCCAAAGCCCTTGCTTGGAAGTGTACTTCGCCAGACTGCCAAGAACTTTGCCTTCATCCAGGCCAAGGTGGCAAGACACGGTAGAGATGACACCATAGGCCTTGTTGATCTCTGCACCAGACAAGATGCTCTTGCCAGCATACTTGGGGTCCAACATGTACGCTGCGGCGTGTATGGGCTTCAGGCAGAAGTCTTCACTCCTTTTGATGAATTTCAGAACTGCAGTTTCCTCTGCTTTGAGCAACAGTGAAGTGGGCAGGGCAGTACGGATTTCTTCTCTTACATCTGCAAGCAGAGTCTGAACATCAGACAGGATGGCATTGTCTCCCTCAATCTGTGCAATGGCTACAGCTATAGGTTTCAGGAGTTTCAGGCTGCTTACCACTCTCTACCGAAATACATCATCCAGGAGGATCCTCTTGATGGGGCTGTCCATATCAGCAGACTGTTATATGGCCATTTCTTGGAGAGACTCCTTCCCCTCCAGGAGACAGTCAAACATGATGACAACACCACCCCAACGGGTGTTGCTGGGCAGCTTCAATGTGGTGCTCTTATTCTTCTCACTTTGCTTGGTGAGGTAGATTGCTGCTATAACTTGATGACCCTTCACATAACTAACCATTTCCTTGGCTCTCTTGTAGAGTGTATCCATTGTTTTCAGTGCCATGATGTCGTTGAGGAGCAGATTCAATCCATGAACTGCACAGCCAATGGGTGTGATGTGAGGGTAGGACTCCTCCACTTTAGACCAAGCAGCCTTCATGTTCGCAGCATTGTCTGTCACCAGTGCACATACCTTCTGTGGTCCAAGGTCATTGATGACTGCCTTCAGCTCATCTGCAATGTAGAGACCGGTGGGTCCGTTGTCCCTTGTATCTGTGCTCTTGTAGAATACTGGTTGAGGGGTGGAGATTTAGTTAATAATTTTTTGCCCACGAACATTCGACCACCCTTCAGAGATGATTGCAATACAGTCTGCTTTCTCTATGATTTGCTTGACCTTCACTTGAACTCTGTTGAACTCTGCATCCAGCAAATTAGTAGATAAAGCATGTCTGGTTGGAGGGGTGTATGCTGGGCGAAGAACATTCAGAAATCTCTTCCAATACACATTGCCTGCGAGCATCAGAGGTGAACCAGTTGCATACACAGCTCGAGCAAGACATTCATCAGTATTTCTCTGACTACGTTCCTCCATTGAGTCAAAAAAACATCTGATTCCAGAAGGACCATGAGCTGTTGCTATCGATAAGGTGTCTGATTCATAATTTTCACCTCGAATAGAAGTAGAGGGACTTTTGTCAGAGGTTGCTTTTTGTGAGCGCTGAGGGAACTTTATGCACTTGGCCAGATGATTCTGCATCTTTGTTGCATTCTTCACATATGATTTGGCACAGTATTTGCAAATGTACACAGTTTTTCCTTCTACATTAGCTGCAGTGAAATGTCTCCACACATCAGATAGTGCCCGTGGCATTTTCCTGTCAACAATTCCATGTACAGACAAATAGTTAAACAGTTAGATTAAACTCCTTTGTAAGATAAATGTTTTAAAATGAAACGTATGGAAACAGGTGAATTAACACTCCTCAGTTAGCAGACTCAAGCAAGCTAAAACCCACATGGTAGCAAAAACTAACTAGCAGAAATTGTTAACAAGTTAGAAATGATTTAAACACGCTTTGCTGTAGGCTACTATTTACTAGCTAACAAAATACCATGTATGTCATATAAAATATATTCACCCCACCCAGTATTGTAATCAAAACGTGGCAGAGAGGATGTAGTCCTTGGCTCAGACAGTGTAGTAGTGTGGACTCAATAGCGTCTCATTACTGTGCAAGATCTTGAGAATCAGCTGTACGTGTGGTGGAAGAATGCAATGCACATGTGATGGAAGAATTCACTATGCATGCAGAGGGTTGCAATTCCATTGAATTGGGGATAGTTTAACTGAAATATGCCACAAGACCTAGAATTGCCTTATGTGTATCCAACAAAAAAGGTTCACTGTTATAAGCTAACGTTTTTGATGAATTTAAACAAAATTCCCCAAATTCCCGGGATTAACTTCCCATGGAAAATTTCCGGGAAAGTTTCCAACCCTTTGCAACTCTAGCCTTGGGTGAATTTTGACTCATTCTATTGTACAGCCTACTCTGGGTACATTGACTTCAATACAAAACCTTGGAGGCTTGTGGTTCTCTCCCCCTTCCACACAGTAATTATGACTTCTGGAGGATGTCCTCCAACCAATCAGAGCTCTTGCAGCATGAACTGACATGTTGTCCACCCATTCAAAGGATCAGATCATGTATCTAGTACTGGAAGCATACGCTACAGCTAACTAGCACTGCAGTGCATAAAATATGGGGAGTAGTTGACTCAAAGAGAAAGACAATAGTTGAAAATGTTTTTAACAAATTCATTTATTCAAAAATGAAGGAGAAGCAAGAGGGCTAGCTATATTTCCTTGTATTTGTTTTCCACTTCCTTAGCTAGCTAATGCAGCTAGCTAGTTTAGCCTAATCAAACACCTGTCTCAAACAGAGAGGGATGCTATGTTAGCTAGCTAGCTAGCTATGGCTATCTAACACTGGAACTCAAGGTAAGCTTTTGGTTTTATAAATGTATTGCCACCGGGGCCCGCCAGTGTAACTGCTAAACTGCTTGCTGACTGTACACTATACTGCTTGATTATAGCGCGTTTACTAACGTGTTAGTTCTATTAGCTATGTTGACTGTGACGTTAGCTAATATGGTGACAACGATGTAGGCTGTGTGTAGAGTTTATTATATGAAGGTTTTGCTTGGAAAGTATTTTTTTCTTCGCCTGGTCACAGACAGCTGATGTGTTGAGCACTGAAATCCACAAGCGAAGGGAGAAGGAGAGCGTGTAGATGCGAGGAGGAATTATACAACGAGCAATGTGATCATTCTCTTTGTATGTGGCTGCTGTGAAAGTAAATTGTGTTTGCGTGTGATCAGGGGTGTATTCATACCGACGATTCTATTGAAACACGTTTCTTAAAAGGAAGCAAACAGAACGTAACGGGGATAAGCGTTTCTGAATTTGTCCAATAGAAACTCGTTTTGCAACTGTTGGACTAATGATTACACCCTAGATCAGCTATATGCAGGCAAGAGTGTGCAAGGTGGTACTGAACGTGTCAGTCTGTCAACTTGATGACTCACATTTTTTCTCTCAACCTGTGTGCACTTAAGTTGTAAACGTTCATTTATAGTCTAGGTTGTAGCAACCTCATGATGGGTAGAGGGAAAATTAGAGTACCATGTAGTAGCCTAAACCTATCGCTGTTACATTGACCTGGGTGAATGAAATATGAATGAGAATCATCCAATATGCTGTAATAAAAATAAGGCCATGCACTTTGCCTGTGATGTTACAATCACACACCATGGTGCCTAGCCTGGCTGGTTCTGGTGACTCGGGTCAGCCTGGCTGGTTCTGGTGACTCGGTCTGGTGCCCTGCCTGGCTGGTTCGGATGATTCGGGTCTGGTGCCCAGCCTGGCTGGTTCTGGTGATGCGGGTCTGATGCCCAGCCTAGCTGGTTCTGGTGATGCGGGTTTGATGCCCAGCCTGGCTGGTTCTGGTGACGCGGGTCAGCCTGACTGGTTTTGGTGACTCGGGTCAGCCTGACTGGTTCTGGTGACTCGGGTCTGGTGCCCAGCCTGGCTGGTTCTGGTGACGTGGGTCAGTCTGGCTGGTTCTGGTGACTCGGGTCTGGTGCCAAGTCTAGCTGGTTCGCGTGCCATGATTGCACAAATGCTGAGTCGGGGCAGTTTGGCCGGCGGTCAGGCGGATGTTCTGTCTGACAGCTCGCTGCTGGAGAATAGAGCTCTGTCTGTGATATGCATGGATTTGTTTGCGTTAGTGTTTGTTTGCATTTGTGTGTGTGTGCGTGTGTGTGTGCGTGTGTGTGTGTTTTTGCTGTGTGTTTATTAGGTTTGTGAGTGGATAGTCAGAGACAGTACCTTAGGCTACATGTAAGACTGAGTTTGCATAACTCGTGTGTGTGTGTGTGCGTGCGTGCTGCTCCAGTGTATTTTTAACCATGTGTCCAGGAGCTTGTTATACTGGGCTCATGTACCCCTGTGTCATCACCAAGCCATATTACTCCCTGGGATCTGAGAGACACACACACACACACAGACATCCCTGGAAGAGTCTGGCTCCTTGGAAAATGTGTTCCTTCTCTTGGCAGTGATTTTCCTGTCGACTGTTGCTAAACGTCATTTTGTTAAATGCCTAACCGTTCTATGACAGTACGTTTGTGAAAAGTACTGTGAAGATCGCATTAGTTAGAAATGATTTGTAATGAAGATGATCGTTGTGCGTTTCAGAGCCGTCAGCCAGTCCGGCGAAGGATAACCACAGGATGAACAGTTACAAGAACAAAGCCCTGAATGTGGAGGAGATGAGACGCCGGAGAGAGGAGGAGGGCATCCAGCTCAGGAAGCAGAAACGAGAGCAACAGGTACAGAACCCACCTGTATAGCACCTAGCCTATAGCACCTAGCCTATAGCACCAAGCCTAGGGCCACTGCTAGTGTCTAAACAGGAGACTGGTACACAACATAGCCCACCTGTATAACACCTAGCCTATAACACCTAGCATATAGCACCAAGCCTAGGGCCACTGCTAGTGTCTAAACAGGAGACAGGTACACAACATAACCCACCTGTATAGGACCTAGCCTGTAGCACCTAGCCCACTGCTAGTGTCTGAACAGGAGAGAGGAGGGCACCTAGCTCAGGAAGCAGAAACTAGAGCAACATAAAACGGCCTAGGGCCACAACGCACACACTGCTGTGTTGTTTCTCTCCTGTATTCGGCAGCTCTTCAAGAGGAGAAACGTCGACATGTTGAACGAGGAGGGAGTCATGTTTGAGAGTCCACTGGTCGACTCGTATGTCACCTCCACAGCTACAGAGGAAGGAGTCCTAACTAAAGACCTGGTGGAGATGCTCTTCTCAGAGGACCCAGAGGTCCAACTCACCACAACACAGACGTTCAGGAAACTACTGTCCAAAGGTACCAGGCTCTTCAATGATTATCATCAGGTTATTCTGTAACCTTTCTGCGTATGGCCGCGTGCACACCTAGTCCTGGGGACCCTCGGGCTGTTGTCCCTCCTCGGGCTGTTGTCCCTCCTCAGGCTGTTGTCGGTCCTGGGGACCCCTCGGGGTCTGCAGGCTCTTGCTCCAAGCCCAGCACTAACTCAGCTGATTCAGCTACCATCCCTCTAGGGTGGTAAAGGTTGTGAGTCCGTGGTGCTGATTGTTACACTATTACTCATCTATTCTGTGTCTGATCTGTTCCAGAACCCAATCCACCTATTGACGAGGTCATCAACACCCCAGGCATTGTAGAGCGGTTCGTAGAGTTCCTGAAGAGGAGCGTCAACTGCACATTACAGGTGAGACCTTTGAAATATTAGGAAACAGTTTTTATTGGTAAAATATAAAAGTTAACCCAGACTGGAAAACTAGTACTGGAAAAATGGAGGATGGTCAGGCTTGAATGGCTAGTAATTCATTGTGGATATCTGTCAGTTATTGCGATCTATAATAACATTTCTGTCATTGTATGTATTTTTTTTTGTATCATCCAGTTTTATTATCAATACCAATGTGTCATTAATAAAGTGTGTGTGTGTGTGTGTGTGTGTGTGTAGTTTGAGGCAGCCTGGGCTCTGACCAACATAGCATCCGGTACATCCATGCAGACTAACATAGTAATCGAGGCCGGAGCAGTACCCATCTTTATAGAACTACTCAACTCGGACTTTGAAGATGTTCAGGAACAGGTAAAGGCCAACCCTGTACATATAAACAGTCATGGAAAAAATTTATTATAAAGACCATCTATAATTTATACCTAGTTTTTCTCTCTCCTCTCTCTCTCTCTCTGTTCTCCTCTCTCTCTCAGGCGGTGTGGGCTTTGGGTAACATAGCAGGGGACAGTCCAGTGTGCAGAGACTATGTACTCAACTGTAATATCCTGCCACCACTATTAATGTGAGTACACACAATCACACACTACTGTTTATGTTGAAGTGTCAGTGAAAGCAGAGTCTTGTGTCCTCTGATGTTATCTACTACTCCACATAAAAAAGATAACTCATGGTTCATCTCCCCGGTTCCTCACCAGGCTTCTGACTAAATCCACCAGATTGACCATGACCAGGAATGCAGTGTGGGCTCTGTCTAATCTGTGCAGGGGGAAGAGCCCCCCACCTGAATTTGAGAAGGTAACACTCAGCCCTATATTCATTTAACGTCCTACGGTAGGAGTGCTGATCTGAGATCAGTGTTGCCGTTTAGTAATTAATAAGATTACATGGACGGGGCGGACCTGCCTGATCCTAGATCAGCACTCCTGCTCTACGACTCTGAATGCTGGTCCTTTTAGATTACATGGACAGGGGGGAACCTGATCCTAGATCAGCACTCCTGCTCTACGACTCTGAATGCTGGTCCTTTTAGATTACATGGACGGGGGGGACCTGATTCTAGATCAGCACTCCTGCTCTACGACTCTGAATGCTGGTCCTTTTAGATTACATGGATGGGGGGGGACCTGCCTGATCCTAGATCAGCACTCCTGCTCTACGACTCTGAATACTGGTCCTTT
>QNTS01005666.1:52861-68819 GCA_003317085.1 Hucho hucho
TCTCTCTGTCTGTCTCTCTCTCTATTTCTATCTCTCTCTGTCTCTCTGTCTCTCCCTCTCCGTCTCTCTCTCTCTCTCTCTCTCTCTCCCTCTCCGTCTCTCTCTCTCTCTCTCCCTTTCTCTATCTCTCCATCTCTCTCTCCGTCCTTCTCCCTCTCTCTCTCCATCTCTCTCTCTCTTTTTCTCTCTTTCTCTCTGTCTCTCTGTCTCTCTCTTTCTCTCTCTTTCTCTCTCTTTCTCTCTCTTTCTCTCTCCCTCTCTCGTCTCTCTCTCTCTCTCTCTCTCTCTCTCTCTCTCTCTCTCTCTCTCTCTCTCTTTCTCCTTGTCAGTGTGGAGCGACAGCAGGGTTCTTCCAGAGAAATCATTTTTCAGCCTAGGGAGAGAGGAATCAATAACTGTTCAAATTAACTTTTCACATTACCCTTCACCTCCAACTATACAATAACAAAAGCCTTTCACATTATCCTTCAGCTCCAACTAGACTATCACAACACCCTTTCACATTACCCGCTCAGCTCTGACTAGACTATCACAACACCCCAGCAATAAACAGATCTACTGCCCCCCGTGTCAGTTACTAAGCTCTTTTTTTTAACTTAGTCTGCATCCCAAATGGCGAGGAAGCTTAAACAACATATTTCCCTATGGACACTAAGCTCTGAGGTTGGGTCTTAACCTTTAGGCTACATGCCGCCTATTTAACTAGGGGGTGCGTCCCAAATAGCACCCTTCTTCCCTACATAGGGCCCATCGGGCTTTGGACAATTGTATAACACTACATAAGGAATTGGGTACCATTTGGGATGCATACTAAATGCAAGGCATTCACATGAACGTACAAGACAACAACATTTGCCTTCTGGAAACAAAGTTGCAAAGAAGATGAATAGGACCAGCAAGAAAACAGAATGAGACGAAACAACATGAGAATATTGTCCTCACCAGAAGACAAGGAAAAAGAAGACCTTTCCAGCTACGTGTTCAAGCTGATATGGATGTGTCACCAGAAGATCTGGAACGATGCCATTGGATCGGTGTGAAACTAAACCAAATACCCACACATGGTAATCTTCAAACTGTGGAACTATCAGTCCAAAGTCAACATTCTGAGGACGGTTTATCCAGGACCTGTCTGCTAGGCTGAGAGAGACACGCAAGGAACACATTCTGATCAGTCCATCACTGGAGGAAAAGGGAATCAAGTCTCAGCTCCGCTTCCTGGCAGTACTGTGGGTTTGGAAGTGAACACAAAGGATGGAATTCTTCTCAGACACCTGCTCTGAGAAGAGGACAAAGTAGGAAACCTTCCAGGTTGAATGAGAGACCACTGTTCTGAAAGAGGACAAAGTAGGAAACCTTCCCAGTTGAAGGAGGAGAGACCCATTCTCTGAGAAGAGGACAAGGTGGGAAACCTTCCCAGTTGAAGGAAGAGAGAACCATACTCTGAGAAGAGGACGAAGTAGGAAACCTTCCCAGTTGAAGGAGGAGAGCCCCCTGTTCTGAAAAGAGGTCAACGTAGGAAACCTTCCAGGTTGAAGGAGAGACCCTTGTTCTGAAAGAGGACGAAGTAGGAAACCTTCCAGGTTGAAGAAGGAGAGCCCCCTGTTCTGAAAGAGGACGAAGTAGGAAACCTTCCCAGTTGAAGGAGGAGAGCCCCCTGTTCTGAAAAGAGGTCAACGTAGGAAACCTTCCAGGTTGAAGGAGAGACCCATACTCTGAGAAGAGGACGAAGTAGAAAACGTTCCCAGTTGAAGGAGGAGAGCCCCCTGTTCTGAAAAGAGGTCAACGTAGGAAACCTTCCAGGTTGAAGGAGAGACCCTTGTTCTGAAAGAGGACAAAGTAGGAAACCTTCCCAGTTGAAGGAGGAGAGCCCCCTGTTCTGAAAGAGGACAGTCTATCCAGACACCTAGGTATTTGTAGTTTTCCACATATTCTAAGTCAGAACCATCCAGAGCAGTGATGCTAGATGGCCGGGCAGGTGCGGGAATGATAGGTTGAAGAGCATGCATTTAGTTTTACTTGCATTTAAGAGCAGTTGGAGGCCACGGAAGGAGAGTTGTATGGCATTGAAGCTCGTCTGGAGGTTAGTTAACACAGTGTCCAAAGAAGGGCCAGAAGTATACAGAATGGTGTCGTCTGCGTAGAGGTGGATCAGAGAATCCCTGGCAGCATGAGCAACATCATTGATGTATACAGAGAAGAGAGTCGGCCCGAGAATTGAACCCTGTGGAACCCCCATAGAGACTGCCAGAGGTTCTCCGATTTGACACACTGAACTCTATCATAGAAGTAGTTGGTGAACGAGGCGATGCAATCATTTGAGAAACCAAGGCTGTTGAGTCTGCCAATAAGAATGTGGTGATTGACAGAGTCGAAAGCCTTGGCCAGGTCAATGAATACAGCAGCACAGTAATGTCTCTTATCGATGGCAGTTATGATATCGTTTGGTACCTTGAGTGTGGCTGAGGTGCACCCATGACCAGCTCTGAAACCAGATTGCATAGCTGAGAAGGTACGGTGGGATTCGAAATGGTCTGTAATCTGTTTGTTAACTTGGCTTTCGAAGACCTTTGAAAGGCAGGGTAGGATAGATATAGGTCTGTAGCAGTTTGGGTCTAGTGTGTCACCTTTTTGAAGAGGGGGATGACCGTGGCAGCTTTCCAATCTTTGGGAATCTCAGACGATTCGAAAGAGAGGTTGAACAGGCTAGTAATAGGGGTTGCAACAATTTCGGCTTTCATTTTAGAAAGAGAGGGTCCAGATTGTCTAGCCCGGCTGATTTGTGGGGGTCCAGATTTTGCAGCTCTTTCAGAACATCAGCTATCTGGATTTGGGTGAATGAGAAATGGCGGAGGCTTGGGCGAGATGCTGTGGGGAGTGCAGGGCTGTTGACCCGGGGTAGGGGTAGCCAGGTGGAAAGCATGGCCAGCCGTAGAAAAATGCTTATTGAAATTCTCAATTATCGTGGATTTGTCGGTGGTGACAGTATTTCCTAGCCTCAGTGCAGTGGGCAGCTGGGAGAAGGTGCTCTTATTCTCCATGGACTTTACAGTGTCCCAGAACATTTTTGAGTTTGTGCTACAGGATGCAAATTTCTGCTTGGAAAAGCTAGCCTTAGCTTTCCTAACTGCCTGTGTATATTGGTTCCTGACTTCCCTGAAAAGTTGCATATCGCGTGGGCTATCCGATGCTAATGCAGAACGCCACAGGATGTTTTTGTGCTGGTCAAGGGCAGTCAAGTCTGGAGTGAACCAAGGGCTATATCTGTTCCTGGTTCTACATTTTTTGAAAGGGGCATGCTTATTTAAGATGGTGAGGAAGGCACTTTTAAAGAATAACCAGGCATCCTCTACTGACGGGATGAGGTCAATATCCTTCCAGGATACCTGGGCCAGGTCAATTAGAAAGGCCTGCTCGCTGAAGTGTTTTAGGGAGCGTTTGACAGTGATGAGGGGTGGTCGTTTGACCGCAGACCCATTACGGATGTAGACATTTTGGCAGTCTTGATACAACATTTTGTACAGAAATTAAATTGTTCATAGGATCAGTCTGAGACTTTGCACATACACAGCTGCCATCTAGTGGCCAAAATCTAAATTGCACCTGGGCTGGAATAATACATTATTGCCTTGCTCTTGCATTTCAAAGATGATTGTACAAAAAAATACAAAAGAAAGGTTGTTTTTTTCTTTGTATTATCTTTTACTAGATCTATTGTGCTGTATTCTACTACATTCCTTTCACATTTCCAGAAACTTCAAAGTGATGCCTTTCAAATGGTACCAAAAATATGCATATCCTTGCATCAACGCCTGAGCTACAAGCAGTCAGTTTAGGCGAAAATTGAAAAAAAGGGGTGGATCCTTAAGAGTTTTTAAGGTTTCACTCAACAGGATCCACTGAACTAGACAATACATAACCCACAAGAAAAGAGGGGAAAAAAACTATCTCTCTCTCTCTCTCTGTCTGTCTCTATCTCTATCTCTTCCTCTCCTTCCTTCCCTCTCTCTCTCTCTCTCTCTCTCTCTCTCTCTCTGTCTCTGTCTCTGTCTCTCTCTCTGTCTCTCTCTCTTGATAACACATAACACTAGAGAGATTAAGAACCAAGATTCCCCCTCCTGGGTCAGACGAGAGAAACATTACCCTATGATGTTCTTTCCGGAGCTTCTTAAATAAAGGGCTGACGTTGTGATTGGAGTCATTTATTTCATTTCAAGCTAAAGTTTACTGTTAGCTAGCTAGCTAACGTTAGATGGCTGGCTCCCTAGCTGACTTTATTATGTGTTTCGCAGAGCCGTTTGCTTTTGTAGTTAGAGCCTAATGTTAGCTAGCTGACATTGAACCTGGTTGGTTATCTCCCAGCAATGTGGCATTGTTAACTTCTTAGGGAGCGGCTCCCGAGGTGACGGTTTTGGAGAGTCTGGCGTGCCCAAAGTAAAATGCCTCCCACTCAGGCCCAGAAAATAGGATATGCACATACTTAGTACTATTGGATAGGAAACACTCAAGTTTCTAAGAGTGTTAAAATTATGTCTGTGAGTATAACAGAACTGATATAACAGGCGAAAACCCGAGGAATTTCTGTCCTGGAAAAAGTGTTTTTGACACATTGCCTCATTTTGAACCCCTCCCTATTGAAAACATACATAAATGGGAGTAAGATTTCAGTACCTATTGCTTCCACTGGATGTCAACAGTCTCTAGACAGTGTTTGATGATGTTAGGTTGCTCTGGATGGTAATAGAAGAAGAATTTCAAACTGGTCATCGGATGTAAACAGAAGAGGATGCGCGTTCACGGGCTCGCGCGCGCTGTGGTTTTTTCCTTTCCTATCGTCCAGTTTATAATCCGGTTGAAATATTATAGTAAATATCCATAAAAGTGTTCCTAAGGATACATTATCAATGATGTTTGATTGTTCTTGGACAAGTGTATAGGTATAGGTTGAACGCGTTCTCTTCACGGTTCAATGGTCGAGTGGACGCTGAATTTTATGAAAATAATGCGCCAACCAAACGGAGATTTATGGATATAATAAATGACTTTTTCTAACAAAAGAACCATTGGATGTCTTCGTTGGACACTTGGGAAGCCCTCAGCAGAATTTCTTCAAAAGGTAAGGGATTTGTTTTCGCTGTGAAATGTGTTTTGTGTGAACCGCGATGGTTTATGAATTTATGCTAATGGTAAAGAATTGGAGGTGCTAACCTCAAACAATCAAATGTTGTGCTTTCGCCGTGAAGCCTTTTTAAAATCTGACAACGCTGTGATTTTGCCAAGAAACAGAGCTTTTGATGACTATGCAACACTTGTATATTGATGAATGTTTAATAATTCAACTTTGGGATTTTGAATTTGGCGCCTTGCATTTCACCGGGTAGCGCCCCACCACTCCCTAAGTAGTTAATTGTTGGTTAGCATTTCACCGGGTAGTGTCTGGCTGGCTCGTTAGCTAACGTTACTTGCCATGTGTAAGCTTAAACGTTGCTGTTTTTACGAAAGGTAAACAAATCATTGGCCAGAGCTTCAGGTGTGCGCTCCGAGTGCGAAACAAGATGGGTGGGGTTAAAGCTTAACTTCTTAGGGAGCGGTGGGGCGCTAGCAGGTGAAATGCAAGGCGCCAAATTCAAAATCCAAAAGTTGAATTATTAAACATGCATCAATATACAAGTGTTTCATAGTCATCAAAAGCTCTGCTTCTTGGCAATATCACAGCGTTGTCAGATTTCAAAAAGGCTTTATGGCGAAAGCACCACATTTGATTGTTTGAGGGTAGCACCTAACATATTTTTCCCATTAGCATGAATTCATAAGCCTTCACGGTTCACAGAAAACACATTTCACAGCGAAAACAAATCAATTAACTTTTGAAGAACTTCTGCTGAGGGCTTCCCAAGTGTCCAACGAAGACAATCCATGGTTCTTTTGTTAGAAAAAGTTATGTATTATATCCATAAATCTCCGTTTGGTTATAATGAGAAAATAGAGCGTCGACTCCTCCATTGAAACGTGAAGAGAACTCGTTCAACTTATACCTATAAACTTGTCCAAGAACAATCAAACATAATTTTAAATGTATCCTTAGGTACACTTTTATGTATAAATAGCATAATATTTCAACCGGAATATAAACTGGGCGATAAGAAAGGAAAAAACCAAAGAACGCGCCAGCCGGGAGTGCGCATTTACTTGTATTGACATCTGCGTGGACACTTCCTTATTCGTCTTCTTCTCTGCTCTAAAAGCATCTAAAAAGAATCAGAACACTTTCTCGAGACTGTTGACATCCAGAGGAAGCGATAGGTACTGCATTCATATGCCCTTATATGGGCATTTTCATAAGGGAGGGGTTCTAAATGAGGCACTCTGTCAAAACCACTTTTTCCAGGACAGAAATTCCTCGGGTTTTTGCCTGCCCTATCCGTTCTGTTATACTCACAGACAAAATGTTAACACTTTTAGAAAATTCAGAGTGTTTCCTATCCAAATATCTAAATATGTGCATATCCTATTTTCTGGGCCTGAATGGGAGGCATTTTACTTTGGGCACGCCAGGCTCTCCAAAACGGTCACCGCGTGCGCTGCTCCCAAAGAAGTTAAGAGGGTGTGAACGATGCTGAATGGGTGTAGACAAAGAAGAGCTCTTCACTAGATACCAAAACATTCAAAGGCCATTTTCTCAAAAGTGAGTTTACAAGTTTATCAACTTTCAAAGCAGAATTACTTTCCCACTGTTCCTCAAATGGAGTATATGCTATGCCATTTTGAAGCTCTGAGTCACTATTTTTATAGTGAAACTGGAGCAGCAGCACGGCCAGGTGGACTGGGGACAGCAAGGAGTCATCAGGCCAGGTAGTCCTGAGGCAACCCCCATTGGGTTGTGCCGTGGCGGAGATCTTTGTGGGGTATACTCGGCCTTGTCTCAGGATGGTAAGTTGGTGGTTGAAGATATCCCTCTAGTTGTGTGGGTGCTGTGCTTTGGCAAAGTGGGTGGGGTTATATCCTGCCTGTTTGGCCCTGTCCGGGGGTATTGTCGTGTCGGGGGGCTAGGGTCAGTCTGTTATATCTGGAGTATTTCTCCTGTCTTATGTCCTGTGTGAATTTAAGTATGCTCTCTCTCTCTCTCTCTCTCTCTCTCTCTCTCTCTCTCTCGGAGGAGGAGGAGGAGGACCTGAGCCCTAGGACCATGCCTCAGGACTACCTGGCCTGATGACTCCTTGCTGTCCCCAGTCCACCTGGCTGTGCTGCTGCTCCAGTTTCAACTGTTCTGCCTGCGGCTATGGAACCCTGACCTGTTCACCGGACGTGCTACCTCTCCCAGACCTGCTGTTTTCAACTCTCTAGAGACAGCAGGAGCGGTAGAGATACCCTGAATGATTGGCTATGAAAAGCCAACTGACGTTTACTCCTGAGGTGCTGACCTGTTGCACCCTCAACAACCACTGTGATTATTATTATTTGACCCTGCTGGTCATCTATGAACATTTGAACATCTTGGCCATGTTCTGTTATAATCTCCACCCGGCACAGCCAGAAGAGGACTGGACACCCCTCGTAGCCTGGTTCTTCTCTAGGTTTCTTCCTAGGTTCTGGCCTATCTAGGGAGCTCCTACACCTGCATTGCTTGCTGTTTGTGGTTTTAGCTGGGTTTAGGCTGGGTTTCTGTACAGCACTTTGTTATATCAGCTGATGTAAGAAGGGCTTTGTAAATACATTTGATTTGATTTGATTTATCAAATGTAAAAAAACACAATTTCACATTTTGCTACGTAAGACCGAATCCAATCAATCAATCAAATTTATTTATGTAGCTTACATTAAATTCTTACACCGTGTCTTTGTGAGAATCAGAGTAGCTGACCGGATGATCTCTGCACATGTGGTTCTCTGCACATGTGGTTCCCATGGAGGAGGAGGTGTGATGGTGTGGTGTGCTTTACTGGTGACACTGTCTGTGATTTATTCATAATTCAAGGCACACTTAACCAGCATTTCTACCACAGCATTCTGCAGGGATACGCCATCCCATATGGTTTGTGCTTAGTGGGACTATCATTTGTTTTCAACAGGACCATGACCCAACACAACTCCAGGCTGTGTAAGGGCTATTTGACCAAAAAGCAGCATTTATTTTTCAACTTGAATCAATGAGCCCAATCAGTCCTCCATGACATAAACAACAGAGCAGGACTGGCTAATAAGTCCTTAGTTTTTGGGGTCATGCTCAGGTAAAACAATTTGGCTAATCTATACTTCCATATTTCCAAGTCCTATTCTTGAAAATCAAGTGGTATAACATTAATTGGAAAGACTGGAATTCTGATAGACTTTAGTTTTTAATGTAAAGACATAATTTAATCATATTAGTATATGTAGAAGAAAGCGATGGGTTAGACGAAGCCTACATAACCAAACCATAAAGTAAAATGTTACATCCATATATGGCCAGCTAAGTAAATATTGGTTTATCCTGCAATAGATGTCGTTGAATTGGTAACATACCTTTTTGTCTTCTTCTAATGCTTCTTTGGGGGAAAGTCATCTAAAAGTAACGGCAGCGGTGGAAAAAGTTCCCAACTGTCATACTTGAGTAAAAGTTTTTTTTTAAATTAGATAAAATGACCAGTAAAATTCTACTTGAGTAAAAGTCTAAAAGTTTTTGGTTTAAAATATACTTTAGTATAAAAAGTTAAAGTATAAATTGTTTCAAATTCCTTATGTTAAACAAACCAGATGGCACGGGCACACTCCAACATTAAAACATAATTTACAAACTAAGCATGTGTGTTTAGTGAATCCGCCAGATCAGAGGCAGTAGGGAAGAGCAGGGATGTTTGGTTGATAAGTGCTTGAATTTGACCATTGTCCTGGCCTGCTAAGCATTCAAAATGTAACGAGTACTTTTGGGTGTCAAGGAAAATGTATGGAGTAAAAAGTACAATATTTTCTTA
Organism: Hucho hucho; assembly: GCA_003317085.1. Lineage (NCBI taxonomy): Eukaryota > Metazoa > Chordata > Actinopteri > Salmoniformes > Salmonidae > Hucho > Hucho hucho. The sequence goes on from QNTS01005666.1 coordinate 61,813, forward strand.
ATGTAGTGAAGTACACAGACACATGTCAAGACGTCAGATTAGTGTGGTGCCTAAGTGTGTCTGTATCCTGTTCATATGAAGTTGCACAGAGTTGGCCCAGTGTGACGATAGCACTGTCTGACACACTTCTTATCAGATTCAAGGACACATTCTCTTTGCTTAATTCGGTGTTCACATACAGAATGTTCCAAAAATAAGTCTCTGTTTGGAGCATGCTTAATTCTAAGATGGCGTGTATATATCTTTTTATATATATTTTATATTTTTCTTAACCTCAACTTCAACATACTCTCCTGCAACCCGTCTCACCTAATGTGCTATGGATCAGCTATTTTCTTTACTTCACTTTAGAACCGGAACCCCAAACAGAAGCGAGCCAGCTAACTAGCTACTAGCGTTCATCAGCTAACCTTTAGCCCGGACAACTCCTGCCAGTCTGCACAGTGCAATTCAAACCAGAGCATATCGGACTTATTTTTTCTCCATATCTCTGGATTCCTACCGCAAGCTCTGAACCTTTTCACCTGGATCATCGCAGCTAGCTAGCTGCTATCCGAGTGGCAACTCCTGGCTAACGTCTCTGTCCCGAAGTAAGCACCAATTAGCCTGGAGCTAGCCTATGCTAGGTCCATCTTCCGGCTAGCAGAAGAGGTCCATCAGCCACTCCTTGGGCTACAATACCTATTTTGCCAATTGGCCTGGCCCCTTTTTCCTGCCGATACAGAGCCCCGCTGATCCATCACGACTGGAATACTGACAGAATCCGCCCGAGGGGGTTTTTCAACAGGCTCCTCCGTCGCGACGTCCCCTGAATGCCCGTCTGCTAGCATGCTAGCCGCGGCCCGCTAGCTGTCTAGAGCATATTGGACTGTTAGCTGAAGAGGTCCATCGGCAAAATTCTTTGGCCACTATATCTATTTTGCCAATTGGCCTGGACCCTTTTACCACACGGAGCCCTGCTGATCCATCACGACTGGACTGCCTACGTAACCGCTCAACAGACTTCTTCCATCGCGACGTCCCTCTAAGGCCCTTCTGCTAGCCCCGGTTCGCTAGCTGTCTGAATCGCCGTGTCTTGTGGTAGTAAAAACATGGCTAAGACACATTAATTAATTTAATTAATGTACTATGTGATAGCAGACAACATGATAATATTGGCTGAGGCTTAAGTGCTAAAACAAGCATGCAAGATAACTTAGACAGTTGTCAAGAGACAGAGGACACCAAGAGCATTTCTCAGAATGCCACTTGGTCTATTTTGCCACTTGTAAGCAGAACATAGGTCAAAGGTTGTCTCGGCTAGTGACAAGGCTGCAAAGCTGAGACCCATAAATACATATGTTAAGAGTCAGACATAGATTACAGGGTCTGTAAAATTAGACAGAACCCAAGCAGCTGTCAGGTGTGAGTGACAGCAAGCAATTGTTAAGACAGAGAGAATGTGGTGAGGAGAGTTAAAGACAAGCTATTTTCATATACAGAGATCAATGCAACTGGCACCATAAGATACATCAAGTAGAGATATAATACTAATTAAATCCATTAGGGTCTAAGGGATGACAGCAGAATGGCCAACACAAGTAATATATGTACACAATAAATGTATTATTGTTATAACATTGAAGTGGCTGCCACCATATAATCTAAACTTGGAACAGATAGGGGCGTTACTGGGCGTGAACAAGCAAGACCTCAGATCAAAAGATGATAGGTGGCTTGAGAGAAAGAAGGAGTGACTGCATTTACATATCGGTTGTACTCATATACTGTAAGGGTATAAATTGGGATTGTGGGATTAATGGTTTTTAGCTATGATCCGGGTCACAGCTCGGCCTTTGATTACTCTGAATTAAAGGTCTTATTGAATTCACAAGTTTCTTGTATGAGTGTCATAATTTGAAGATCATTTTTTCCACGACAGTCTCCATCCCGCCTAGCTACTCGGTGGACCCTATGATCACTCGGCTACGCATGCCTTTCCCTAATGTCAATATGCCTTGTCCATTGCTGTTTTGGTTAGTGATTATTGTCTTATTTCAATGTAGAGCCTCCAGCCCTGCTCAATATGCCTTAGCTAACCCTTTAGTTCCACCTCCCACACATGCGGTGACCTCACCTGGTTTAAATGGTGTCTCTAGAGACAAAACCTTTCTCATCGTCACTCAATGCCTAGGTTTACCTCCACTGTATTCACATCCTACCATACCTTAGTCTGTACATTATGCCTTGAATCTATTCTACCGCGCCCAGAAACCTGCTCCTTTTACTCTAGCCTCTTTTTGTCTAGTACGTTCCGAACATACTAGACAACCAGTTCTTATAGCCTTTAGCCGTACCCTTATCCTACTCCTCCTATGTTCCTCTGGTGATGTAGAGGTTAATCCAGGCCCTGCAGTGCCTTGCTCCACTCCCATTCCCCAGGCGCTCTCATTTTTTGACTTCTGTAACCGTAAAAGCCTTGGTTTCATGCATGTTAACATTAGAAGCCTCCTCCCTAAGTTTGTTTTATTCACTGCTTTAGCACACTCTGCCAACACGGATGTCATAGCCATGTCTGAATCCTGGCTTAGGAAGGCCACCAAAAACCCAGAAGTTTCCATCCCTAACTATAACATTTTCCGACAAGATAGAACTGCCATAGGGGGCGGAGTTGCAATCTACTGCAGAGATAGCCTGCAGAGTTCTGTCTTACTATCCAGGTCTGTGCCCAAACAATTTGATGTTCTACTTTTAAAAATCCACCTTTCCAGAAACAAGTCTCTCACCATTGCCGCTTGCTATAGACCACCTTCTGCCCCCAGCTGTGCCCTGGACACCATATGTAAATTAATTGCCCCCCATCTATCTTCAGAGCTCGTGCTGTTAGGTGACCTAAACTGGGACATGCTTAACACCCCGGCCATCCTACAATCTAAGCTTGATGCCCTCAATCTCACACAAATGATCAATGAACCTACCAGGTACAACCCAAATCAGTAAACATGGGCACCCTCATAGATATCATCCTGCCCTCCAAATACACCGCTGCTGTCTTCAACCAGGATGCTGGAGACTCATACCTCCCTCACTAACTTTAAGCACCAGCTGTCAGAGCAGCTCACAGATCACTGCGCCTGTATGTAGCCCATCTGTAAACAGCCCATCCAACTACCCCATCCCCATGCTGTTATTTATTTGTTTATTTTGCTCCTTTGCACCCCAGTATCTCTACTTGCTCATTCATCTTCTGCATATCTATCACTCCAGTGTTTAATTGCTATATTGTAATTATTTTGCCACTATGGCCTATTTCTTGCCTTACCTCCCTTGTCTAACCTCATTTGCACACACTGTATATAGACATTTTCTATTGTGTTATTGACTGTATGTTTGTATATTCCATGTGTAACTCTGTGTTGTTGTTTGTGTCTCACTGCTTTGCTTTTTCTTGGCCAGGTCAGTTGTAAATGAGAACTTGTTCTCAACTTGCCTACCTGGTTAAATAAAGATGAAAAAATAAATAAAATTATAAAATTTAAAAAAGTTGTCAAAAATTTAAACAGTAAAGTAAAGTACAGATACCCCCAAAAAGTACTTAATTAGTACTTGAAAGTATTTTTTACTTAAGTACTTTACACCACTGAGTAACGGAGTGTAACCAGATTATGTTACTGAGTTCAGGTAATCCAAAAGTTACATTAAAGATTACAATTTTAGACAGGTAACTAGTAACTGTAATGGATTACATTTAGAAAGTAACCTATCCAACCCTGTATATATATATATATATATATATATATATATATATATATATATATATATATATATATATACAGTATTTACAAAAACATATTTGGAGGATTGGAAATGATGCAGACAATTACATTGAGGAAGCTACAATCTATCTGCAATTTTATAGTTGATCAACCCCCCCCAAAAAAACAATATATACATAATAATAATAATATGCAATTACCAGCCAATGTTTACTTTTTTAATTGGGTCTATTGCTGTCAACAGAAAAATATTCTGACAGTATTTCTGATTGTCTTCTCAACTCACCATCACACACTTTTAATGTTTGACAGTCAATTTCAAATTAGTCTCATCTTACCACCACTAATGAGATTGGTATGCTTGATGCATGTCGCGTCTGAGCTTCTCAAAGTTAGCGGGTGTGGTCGACAGTTCCCACCGCATCTCTGCTGTCACATCCAACCTGGATCGATATTTGGTTTTAATGCAGACGAGAGCACTAAATCCAGCTTCACACAGATATGAGCTGGTGAAGGGTAGCCTACCATGAGTTGTATGGTGCTTTCAAGACAACTGGGAACTCGGATTCGTAGCTCTAGAAAGAGGTCAGAGTTCCCGAAGATGGAATTCAAAGTTGGATGACCGTTGAAAAACATTTTTCACAGTTGGATCTTGTTTCTTTCCGAGTTCCCAGTTGTCTTGAGCGCGGCATTCATTCTCAGACAGAGGCAGGCTATCCCCTTTGAGTCAAGAACCAAAACTAATTAGGTCACATGACAGCTCAATCAGCTGTTTGATTTCACTTACCGACATGTTAACTGAGCCAGAATCACAGTCAACGGGAAGTAGGGCTGTCCCAAAGCGCTCCAACAAATGGAAATGTAAAAATGGATTGGCAATGGCTAGTAGACCGGTGACGTCGACCGCCGAACGCCGCCCGAACAAGGAGAGGGACCGACTTCGGCGGAAGTCGTGACAACTCCACCATTTGATCCCATGTGGAATCGGTTTTTCATCAACATTACCACGAAGCACATTTCATGCTAGGGAATCGTGAGACAGAACAATATGTTCTCGTGAATCCCCTGACATGTATAGTGAACAAAAGTCAATGCACGGGCATGTCAGCCCTCACAGCCAACGGCCATTTGGAGAGCATCAGTCGGGGAGGATCTGAGCCATTCAGTCAGACCATAAAGTCTTTGTTTATTAACAGTGTTATCTGACAAAGATATTGATGTGAGTTTCTGTGCCTCTGCCTCCCCACTCATTGTTTTCACCATTTCAATTGTGGCCGGTACTATCAAAGTCTCTTTAATAGTGTGTGGTTTCATAACGTAGTGGGCCTAGCCATTCACCCTGGGAATGATTCAAGTGTAACTGTCAAGTGTGGCCTTTTCTCATGATCTAAAGGCTCTCTCTCGTTGAATTGAATCGTTTAGATTTTAATAATGATCATTTAGACTTTTAAGGTTAACCACATTACAATTACTTTGAGATACAAATATGATATTATAATGTATATATCATTATTATTTTTTTTCAGGGTTTTGGCAATGTTCCAGCCACCTCATTTTCATATCAGGTGACCCCACATGGGGTCCCAACCCCTAGTTTGGGAACCGCTGGCTTAATGACACCTAACTCTGGCCCTCCCCGCCATTTCACACTCCATGTGAGGAGAATAAGCATCTGACAAAGGTCAAATTGAATGCAGCAAAAAAATGTTTTTGGGGGGGGGTGGTTGGATTGATCTGGCAAGAAGAAGAAGACACTTCGACATAGATAGTTGTCTGGCGCTGCTTGATAGACACAGGATAGATCCTGTTTTAAAACTTTAAAAGTACATTGTTAATTCCTCCATTCCTATATTAAATAATCATTGATCTGACGTGCTATTTAGTGAAGACTTAGCTGGGACTAATCTAAGGATATAGGACTGGTATTAGGCCATGCCAACGAGATGTTGCAGGCCTCCATTAAGTCAGATTGCTTACTATAGTAGCCCATGTAAAAAAAAAAAAAATCAAACAATCACAGAAGAGATCTTGATTGACTGTTTAATATATTCCGTTTAATCTTCTTATTTTTATCATCTTTTATCGCCGTTTACGAAGGGCAGAATAATCTATTTCGGGTTCACCAGGATAATATGAGTAATTGCATTTTCATAAACGTGTTATGTTAGCGGATAGAGGGTAATATTAATCAATATTCATGTTAATGCAGAAAGAGAGGATGTCCAAAACATTCACAGAATTCAGACATTGCAGCCATGAAGCCATTATAGGCATCCTAAATGATACCCTATTCCCTACGCAGTGCGCAACTTCGCTCTGGTCAGAAATAGTGCACTACGAAGGGAAAAGGGTGCTATTTGGGACACACACCCTACTGTCATCAACAAGCACAATCTGTGAACCATGTGTATAATGGTTCAAGTGCATTCTACAACATCATCAGATACTATAATACATGATGGTTATAGTGTATTATACAACATCATAATACATGATGGTTATAGTGTAATATACCACATCATCAGATACTATAATACATGATGGTTATAGTGTATTATACCACATCATAATACATGATGGTTATAGTGTATTATACAACATCATAATACATGATGGTTATACTGTAATATACCACATCATAATACATGATGGTTATAGAGTATTATACCACATCATAATACATGATGGTTATAGTGTAATATACCACATCATAATACATGATGGTTATAGTGTATTATACCACATCATAATACATGATGGTTATAGTGTATTCTACCACATCATAATACATGATGGTTATAGAGTATTATACCACATCATAATACATGATGGTTATAGAGTATTATACCACATCATAATACATGATGGATATAGTGTATTATACCACATCATAATACATGATGGTTATAGTGTATTATACCACATCATCAGATAGTATAATACATGATGGTTATAGTGTATTATACCACATCATAATACCTGATGGTTATAGTGTATTATACCACATCATCAGATACTATAATACATGATGGTTATAGTGTATTCTACCATATCATAATACATGATGGTTATAGTGTATTATACCACATCATAATACATGATGGTTATAGTGTAATATACCACATCATAATACATGATGTTTATAGAGTATTATACCACATCATAATACATGATGGTTATAGTGTAATATACCACATCATAATACATGATGGTTATAGTGTAATATACCACATCATAATACATGATGGTTAT
>QNTS01005667.1:11638-27630 GCA_003317085.1 Hucho hucho
GTGTGTGTGTGTGTGTGTGTGTGTGTGTGTGTGCGTGCGTGCGTGCGTGCGTGTGGGTGGAAGGTGAAGGAGATTGACTGGCTTATGTGTGTTGTCAAACCAACAAAAATTGTTTCCCGTCCATGTTTCTTTGTGTGAAACATTCAAACCATTAGACGACACTAGCTGTACCAGTACATCCAGTCTGAGGACATGGTTTAGGACACTTGTTCCCAACATTTAGAGGCTATTTGTTCTTCAGAAAGGCAAGAAAGAAGAGAGCAGGTGAGGCCAGGGTAATTGTCAATGCACTGTCTGTCCCTATGTTACTGGAACAAATAGTCAAGAGGGAGTCAGATTACAGGTGAAACTCTCTCCTCTGGCTCCCTCCCTCCTCTCATCTCTCCTGCCTCTTCTCCCTCCTCCACCTCCCTCTCGCCCCCTTTCTCAGTAACCTCTATGGGCAGGTGTTGTTTTGTGAAGAGCATTCAGCAACTTGTTCTGCCACCCTGTGACATCATCACCAAGGGACTCCTCCCTCCATCCTCACCTGCCTCCACTAGGCTATAAAGGATCTCTGTTTCCGTGGCAGCATCACTTAGCTACATCACACCCGCCACATACAGAGAGAGAGAGAGAGAGGGGAGTGGGCATACACAGGGCCATCACCAGGAAGAAAACAGAACACAAAGAACCTAGGACAAGGTGCTGGACTGAATCCTCTGTTCATTCTTTGTGCTGAATTCTGGAATCTCAGCAGGTTCTAGAATTCCTTAATTGAGTCACATCCTCATTCCTCCAGGTAGGTCAGGTGTATAAGAGAGACGCCCCCAGGAAGCCAGCATGTCGATGGGCATGGAGATTGTGGGCATCGCCCTGGGAGTCATAGGATTCATCCTGGGCATCGTGGTCTGTGTTTTGCCCATGTGGAAGGTTACAGCCTTCATCGGAGCCAACATCATTACAGCCCAGACCATCTGGGAAGGGTTATGGATGAACTGTGTGACCCAGAGCACGGGACAGATGCAGTGCAAGATCTATGACTCCATGCTGGCCTTACCCCAGGACCTTCAGGCTGCCAGAGCCATGACTGTCATCGCCATTGTCCTGGGGATTCTAGGGGTGATGGTCTCCATTGTCGGAGCCAAGTGCACCAACTGCATCGATGAGGAATCCTCCAAAGCTAAAGTCATGATCATCTCCGGAATCTTCTTCATCCTGGCCGGTATCCTCGTCCTCATCCCTGTCTCCTGGTCGGCCAACACCATAATCCGAGACTTCTACAACCCCCTTTTGGTCGAGGCCCAGAGGAGGGAGCTGGGAGCTTCACTCTACATCGGCTGGGGATCGGCGGGCCTTCTCATTATCGGAGGAGCCATGCTGTGCTGCTCCTGCCCCCCCAAGGAGGAGAAGAGGTACAAGCCCCCCCGCATGGCCTACTCCGCCCCTCGCAGCGTGAGCGGGGGCGCAGCGGGATATGACAGGAAAGACTACGTCTGAGAAGGACTATTTCACCTGCATGATTGAATGGAGGGAAGAAAAGATAGAGGGTGAGAAGAAAGAAGAGTGATAGAGACAGACAGACAGACAGACAGACAGACAGATAGACAGATAGATAGATAGATAGATAGATAGATAGATAGATAGATAGATAGATAGATAGATAGATAGATAGATAGATAGATAGATAGATAGATAGATAGATAGATAGATAGATAGATAGATAGATAGATAGATAGATAGATAGATAGATAGTTCGATAGATAGTTCGATATAGTTTGCTATCTGACAGGAAAAATAGGAGACAACTCCTACTGAAAAGACTCCGATATGAAGGGATGTGTGTTTTAATGTTACTGCTTAGCTTTTCCTCCGCGTGGGTGTCTCTGTTCAGCATCATTATTCAGCTTTATATAGGTGTGTGTTAAGTTTGGTAGAGTCTGTCAGACCCAGATGCTGTACATACAGTCCCAAATGGGTAGGTTGACTACTGGTTTTGACCGGTTTTATAGAATAGTTTCAATTCTAGTTGTTATTCCTTCATTTCAAACTTCAGATGATTAACCAAAGCCCTTTTGTTTCAGCAAACCGTACAGTTGAAGGGTCTTAGTTTTCAAGTACTTGCGAGAAATGTTTTAGTTACACAGCATGTGGCCTCATATTTCTACTGCAGTATGGAGGTCCCTATTGTGTGTGTAGTTTGCTGTTGGCGAGGTGGGATTTCTTTCACTGAAACGTTCAGTTAAAAAGGAAGGACCAGCTCTGTTTTTACATAGATTTGGCAATGAGATTCAGTGTGTGTGTGCGCGTGCGTGCGTGCGTGCGTCTTTTGCATGTATTTGGTTGTGAGAGATTCTGCCTCAGGTCATGATATCATAGATTTTTTCCTCTTCACAGTTCCTCTCTATTTAGGCCTTTGTGTGTGTGTGTGTGTGTGTGTGTGTGTGTGTGTGTGTGTGTGTGTGTGTGTGTGTGTGTGTGTGTGTGTGTGTGTGTGTGTGGATGTACATAGAGGGTGAGAGACTACCTAATAAAAGGCATGTGTGTCTAAGGTCTTAATTTTCAACTGCAAGCAAGCAGTCAGGTTTACCTACAAACGCCCATATAACCACAATGGACAGCTTCAGTTGTTTATTTGAAATAAGTCAGCCATTTTATTTCTTTATGTAAAATGCAATGCCTAGTTTCAATACTTATTGTTTCATTGAATGTGTATTTTGTAAATTGTCTTTATATACATATATGTTAGCAACAATGCTTGAACGATGTGGTGTTTTACAATGGTCTGCTTCTCTCTGCATATTCAGCTGTGCTCTACTATGTTTCAATAAATGTGAAAATGTATTCCCTGTTGTCATTTAGCAGTTTTTTTTTCTTCATGGTAAATACCTCCAACCTCTAGCTTTACCTCTTCTTGGTAGAGGTAACTATCTATAATGAGTCTATACATAGTCTTATTTCTTTACAGGCAGGTAGCCTTGTGGGTAGGAGTGTTAGTAACCGTAAAGGTTGCTGGATCGAATCCCTGATCGGACAAGGTAAAAATCTGTTGTTCTGCCCCTGAACAAGGCAGTTAGCCCTGTTAGGCGTTATAAATAAGAATTTGTTCTTAACTGACTTGCCTAGTTAAATGAAGGTTAAATATATCTCTCTCTACTAACACTCCATGGGGAAGTGTTACTGCTTGTTCAGAGTATCTGTATTGTGTTTCTATGATTATTTGTCAGTAGAACTGGTACAGCTGATGGCACAACACCTGAATAAACCTGTCCCAAATTAACATATTTGAAAATAAAGGAAGCAAACCACTCGATTTCGTCTGCGTTATATTTGGCATTGAACATGTCACCCTCCCTAGGAGAGGGGGTGACCTTGATAATTTATTGTTAAAACGAGAGGCTGCCTGGATCTTTAATTTAAAGACCCTTGCTCCCTTCGGTCTCAACGTAGACTTTGATCTGAAGCCATTCTTGTGATTATTGTGACTTTGCCATTGTAATTGTTTGTAGGCTTATGTAGCCTAAATTGAATCTATGATCGTATGCTATCCATTTGTTTTTTGTATGTTCTTTGTATGCCATTTTAATATTTGAGAATGAACCAATGATATTAGGCCATGATTATAGACACCTGTGTGTGTGTGTCTTTTGACACTATATAAACGAGTCACCCTGTAGTGTTTGGGATTATACCCTGACGAAGACAGCTTGTCTGTCAAAACGTTGGACATAACATTTTTGCATCTGAGCTCCTAGAGTGTGCGGCTCTCCTTTATTTCAAGTTTTCCACTCCGCTAGCCAGCACCTCGCCTAAATAGGTGTGCGTTTATTTTTCTTTCAAATTAACATATTAACACATTTGAAAACACTGATCTGCTATTGTTATGGTGAGAGTAAAAATTAGTTGGGTTGCATCTGAAATGACACCCTATCTGTCAGGCTCGTGTGTAGCTGGTGCATAAAGTCAGGCGGATGAGAACAGTACTGAGTGAACAAAAACTTTACTCAAACAAATAAACAGGCAAACAGGCCATGATGGGGAATGCAAACCAGGTGTGTGAAAAACAAGACAAGACAAATGGATAATGAAAAGTAGATTGGTGATGATTAGAAGACCGGTGACGTCGACCGCCGAACGCCGCCCGAACAAGGAGAGGAGCCGACTTCGGCTGAAGTCGTGACAATATCCCTTGCATACAGGTTAACTGCCAAAATAAAGGAAATACCAACATAAAGTGTCTTAATAGGGCGTTGGGCCACCACGAGCCATCAGAAAAGCTACAATGCGCCGTGTCTGGAAATATATTGCAGGAATGCAATACACTCTTCCACTCCCAGAGTGCAAAGAAACTTGGCGTGATCATGTCATTCTCTACAAACATCAAAGCAGTGACTCGCTCATGCAGGTTCATACTCTTCAACATCCGTAGAGTACGACTTTTCCTCACACAGGAAGCGGCACAGGTCCTAATCCAGGCACTTGTCATCTCCCGTCTGGACTACTGTTGGCTGGGCTCCCCGCTTGTGCCATCGAACCCCTGCAACTCACCCAGAACGCCGCAGCCCGTCTGGTGTTCAACCTTCCCAAGTTCTCCCATGTCACCCCGCTCCTCCGCATACTCCACTGGCTTCCAGTCATAGCTCACATCCACAACAAGACCATAGTGCTTACCTAATGGAGCAGTAAGGCGAACTGCCCCTCCCCACCTTCAGGCTATGCTCAAAACCTACATCCCAACCCAAGCATTCAGTTCTGCCAGCTCTGGTCTCCTGGCCGCCCCGCCCCTACGGGAAGTCAGCTCCCGCTCTTTTCCTGGCCGTCCCGCCCCTACAGGAAGTCAGCTCCCGCTCTTTTCCTACTAGCACTTTGGCTGATAACTTCTTTATTGAGGAGAAATGTACTTACTACGTCTTTGATATGTTGTTATCCAACCTAGCTATATGTAGATGAATGCACTGTAAGTAGCTCTGGATACGTTATTGGGATATCTCGGTACAGCCACCGGGTTTCAGAAACAAACATCTATCTGGTAAGAAGAAGGGCGGGGGTGTATGCTTTATGATTAACGAGACGTGGTGTGATCATAACAACATACAGGAACTCAAGTCCTTTCGTTCACCTGACCTATAATACCTTACAATCAAATGCCGACTGCATTATCTACCAAGAGAATTCTCTTTGATTATAATCACAGTCGCATATATCCCCCCTCAAGCTGACACATCAATGGCCCTGAAAGAACTTAATTGAACTCTATGTAAACTGGAAACCACATATCCTGAGGCTGCATTTATTGTAGCTGGGGATTTTAACAAGGCTAATCTGAAAACAAGGCTTCCTAAATTTTATCAGCATATCAAATGTGCGACCCAGGCCGGCAAAATCCTGGATCATTGTTATTCTAAATTCCGCGACTCATACAAAGCCATTCCCCGCAAATCTGACCACGACTCCATTTTGTTGCTCCCAGCCTATAGACAGAAACTAAAACAGGAAACACCAGTGCTCAGGTCTGTTCGCTGGTCCAACCAATCGGATTCCTCACTTCAAGATTGCTTCAATAACATGGACTGGGATATGTTCCGCATAGCGTCAGACAATAACATTGATGAATATGCTGATTCGGTGAGCGAGTTTATTAGTAAGTGCATCAGTGATGTTGTACCCACAGCGACTATTAAAACCTTCCCCAACCAGAAACCGTAGATTGATGGCAGCATTCACGCAAAACTGAAAGCGCGAACTACTGCTTTTAATCAGGGTAAGGCGACCGGAAACATGTCTGAATACAAACAGTGTAGCTATTCCCTCCGCAAGGCAATCAAACAAGCTAAGCGTCAATATAGAGACAAAGTAGAGTCGCAATTCAACGGCTCAGACACGAGAGGTATGCGGCAGGGTCTACAGTCAATCACAGACTACAAAAAGAAAACCAGCCCCGTCGCAGACCACGATGTCCTGCTCCCAGACAAACTAAACAACTTCTTTGCTCGCTTTGAGGACAATACAGTGCCACCTACACGGCCCGCTACCAAAACCTGTGGCTCTCCTTCACCGCAGCCAATGTGAGTAAAACATTTAAATGTGTTAACCCTCGCAAGGCTGCCGGCCCAGATGGCATCCCTGGCCGCGTCCTCAGAGCATGAGCAGACCAGCTGGCTGGTGTGTTTACGGACATATTCAATCAATCCTTATCCCAGTCTGCTGTTCCCACATGCTTCATTTGGGCCACCATTGTTCCTGCTCCCAAGAAAGCTAAGGTAACTTAGCTAAATGACTATCGTCCCGTCATCATGAAGGTCTTTGAGAGACTAGTCAAGGATCATATCACCTCCATCCTACCTGACACCCTAGACCCACTCCAAATTGCTTACAGTCCCAATAGGTCCACAGACGGCGCAATCGCAATCACACTGCACACTGCCCTAACCCATCTGGACAAGAGGAATACCTATGTAAGAATGCTGTTCATCGACTACAGCTCAGCATTTAACACCATAGTACCCTGTTCACCCCGCTATCATCCAGAAGGCGAGGTCAGTACAGGTGCATCAAAGGTGGGACCGAGAGACTGAAAAGCTGCTTCTATCTCAAGGCCATCAGACTTAAACAGCCATCACTGACATTGAGTGGCTGCTGCCAACATACTGACTCAAATCTCTAGCCAATTGAATAATTAAAAATTGGATGTAATAAATGTATCACTAGCCACTTTAAACAATGCCACTTTATATAATGTTTACATATCCTACATTACTCATCTCGTATGTATATACTGTACTCTAAACCATCTACTGCATCTTGCCTATGCCGTTCGGCCATCGCTCATCCATATATTTACATGTACATACTCGTATTCATTCCTTTACACGTGTGTGTGTATAAGGTAGTTGTGAAATTGTTAGATTACTTCGCTACACTCGCATTAACATCTGCTAACCATGTGTATGTGACAAATAAAAATTAGATTTAGATTTTGTCATGATCTAGTTGACCAAGGTGCAGCGGACATGGCATTCCACATGTTTAATTCAAAATGGAACGTACAAAAACAATAAACGGACCGTAACATCAGTAATGCATAAAAACACATGCATTAACAGAAACAATAACCCTCAAAGGCAGGTGGGGAAGGGAACCAACTAAATAGGATTCCCAATTAGAGGCAACAACTAACAGCTGCCTCTAATTGGGAACCAACACAAAAACCACCATAGAAAACACAACATAGAACAAAAAAAAACATGGTCACATCCTGGCCCAAAACCCAGACAGATTTGATAAGAGCTAAATGACTGAAATAAGTAAAATGAAAAATCCCATAATTTTATGTTTTGTTGATGGGGGTGGAAAACACAATTTCAGGCACCACCACATAATCTCCCATGCTCCTATGCTCCTTTGAGACCCCTCTCTCAAAGTCACTGAAGCCTCTTCTTCTAACCATGGTAGCCAAAATAATAAGCAACTGGGCATTTTTATACATGACCCTAAGCATGATGGGATGTTAATTGATTAATTAACTTATGAACCACACCTGTGTGGAAGCAAATACTTTCAATATACTTTGTATCCCTCATTGACTCAAGTGTTTCCTTTATTTTGGCAGTTACCTGTAGTGCACTGCTTTTGACCTGGGCTGGGTTTCCCAAAAGCATCGTAGCACTAAGATCCTCTTAATTCTATTGAAACTAAATGGATGGAAGAGGATGTTAGTGCTACTATAATAGTAGCCCATTATAGTAGTACACTGTATAGGGAAAAGGATGCCATTTTGTGCACAGCCCTAGTTTGTCTTCCTATATGACTGACATAGAGCTCTCCACAACAATCTTACAAAGGAAAAAGGGTACAGAAGCACAATTGAGGGCATCCTGTCAGACTGTATCTCTGCCTGGTACGGCAACTGCACCGCCCGCAACCGCAGGGATCTCCAGGGTGGTGCATTGCTTGTCCTAATATTGATATATTTCTTAGTTCCATTTTTTTACTTTTAGATGTGTGTGTGTTGTTGTGAATTGTTAGATACTTCTGCACTGTTGGAGCTAGGAACACAAGCATTTCGCTACACCCGCAATAACATCTGCTAAATATGTGTATGTGACCAATAACATTTGATTTAAAAATGTTTAAAAAAAATTTTTACCTTTATTTAACTAGGCAAATTAGTTAAGAACAAATTCTTATTTTCAATGACATCCTAGGAACAGTGGGTTAACTGCCTTGTTCAGGGGCAGAACCACAGATTTTTACCTTGTCAGCTTGGGGATTTGAACTTGCAACCTTTCGGTTACTAGTCCAACGCTCTAACCACTAGGCTACCCTAGTGATTATAGTGCTACAAAATCAAATCATATTTTATTGGTCACATACACATGGTTAGCAGATGTTATTGTGAGTGCAGCAAAATGCTTGTGCTTCTAGTTCCGACAGTGCAGTAATATCTAACAAGTAATCCAACAATTCCACAGCAACTATCTAATACACACAAATCTAAGTAAAGGGATGGGAAAATTATATAAACAGAAACACTAGGCCGACTCAATACCCTTAGAAAGTTTTCTGGGTCAGTCTCTTGATGTGATTTTTATGAGAATATATGAGTGTCATTTCACACAGAACACATAGCACACACTCCCTGATTCATGAATAGGGTATGCATATGGTATTCACCTTATGACGCCTGCAACAAGGGTTAAATAAAGGTTAAATTTAAAAATAAATTAAAAAACAAGGGCGTATCTAATTTGTTGCTTTTGTTTTCCTTCTTCAGGCCCATTCACAAACAAGCAAAACATTGTTAATATGAATTACATTGGTCAAAACGATTAAATAACATGCACAGAATTTTAAAGATATGTCAATTAAATGTTGAGGAAAATGATTGAAAAATCTAAACATTCGTTTTCACGAAGTATAAGCACTCGGAAGCCGACATTCGTTAGCATTAGCATTCTCATAGACTTTGACTGGGAGGGTTAGCTAGATAGCTTTGTAGCACAACAGATTGCAAATATCCTAATGTTTATATTTCTGTCTTTTATCATTGATATTCTGTTTCTAACAACATTGCAATTTCAAGCTTTGATCTTTGATTGAAAAGGGATAGTCCTACAGCCTGTATGGATAATGACCATTATTAAAAACAGTCCAATATGCTAACTAGCTAACCCACCCAGTCAAAGTCTATGAGAACGCTATAGCCAACGAAGGTCGGCTTCCGAGTGATTATACTACATGAAAACATACGTTGACATCTTTTCAATAATTTCCCTCAATATAGAATTAAATTTTTTGCATTAACGCTGGCAAAGACTTGATACAAATGCTTTAGCAATGTCATTGTATTTGCAGGCACTATAGTGTAATTTAGTCTAATCAGTCGATAGTGGTGGTCCAAAATGTGTTTATCACGACTTTAGGGCACCACTATTACGTCGCCGGTAGAGAGCAGCTTGAAAACGTTCATAAGAGTGGCATGACACGACCCAGTGATGGATGTACGAGTGCAACCTATGAATACAACACATTTCTGAAAATGTCATTTCTGGGAATTCTTCAAAGCTGCTGGGGTGTTCTTATCAATGTCCATTATTTGGGCCATACAATTAATTGAACCATAACCTCCTCTGTCACATTTCGTAAAGGCCCTAGACTGGTCAATAAGGACACCATAAAGCCTTGGTTATAACAATGTCAATTCAAACAAGGCAGAGAAGAAAACTCACTTCATCATGGAACATGACATTACTATCTCCTGAACAAAGATGGGCTTACTCTATCTCACCTCGACCCACCCTAGCAACCAGTGTGTCAGAAATAATCAATATTCTAAGCATTATCAGTACTAACACACACCCAAGCATATTGTGATTTTTTTACTGATTGGTTCTACTCTATCTTTCTCACTAAAACACCTACATGTACAACCACACACAGCCCCGAGTGCCGCCCCCTTCCAGTACAGCTATTGGATTTTCAAATCCAAACAACATCAAATCTTAATCCCCCAGGAAAGAAACAATATATATTTGAGAGAGCCAATCAAAGCTCAGCCCCTTTCTGCATGAATACTGCATTGGACTCCTGTCCAGACCAGCGTGTCACAGTTCTCCCTCACTGTACACCACCAGTCACGTCAGCTTGCATGCACACACACGCACACACAAACATATACACATAAACATACACACACATACACACACATACTTAGTGAGGTCTCTCAACTTCTTGCCCTCCACTCTAATCATCAAATTGTAACATCTTGAGTTTCCTTGGTCCTAGTTACCTGATGTCTGCAGTTGTCCTCACTACTGTTACCATGGGAACATTGCTCCAGGGAAGCAACACACCCATGTCTCACCTAAAGAGGCGGGATGGGAGATTCTGCTCTCTCAACTGGGTTGAGAGAACACAAGGATTCACACTAAATTTAATTCATGTCGCCCGATGCATTTCAAATTCAAACTCCATATAGATGCTCTGTACCTTCACATTGCAATCATTACCTTTAATTTTACTGTAACCTTAAACTGGCTTGTGTACATTTTTTAAATAAAAAACAGGATTATACAAATGCTCTCATCATCACAATCATCAAGCAGCTGACTTTAAACAGTTGGAATATGAGGCTGACATGCAGACAGGCGGACAGACCATGTCAGCCCTATCCTGATTTTCTGTCCAACCCCAACCCTTACTCCTACAGACATTTTGTATTTCTATTGTTATATTTACAGGAAACTAACAGTGAGGTATGACAACATACAGGGAACTAACAGTGAGGTATGACAACACACAGGGAACTAACAGTGAGGTATGACAACACACAGGGAACTAACAGTGAGGTATGACAACACACAGGGAACTAACAGTGAGGTATGACAACACACAGGGAACTAACAGTGAGGTATGACAACACACAGGGAACTAACAGTGAGATATGACAACACACAGGAAACTAACAGTGAGGTATGACAACATACAGGGAACTAACAGTGAGGTATGACAACACACAGGGAACTAACAGTGAGGCATGACAGGAGGACAGCAGGAGGAGGAAGAAGAGATGGAGTGTTTGTAAATGATGAGAAACTGAATTATAGCTGGCCGGCAACATTGCCATGTGACTGATTTTCACACAATCTGAAGAACAGAGAACAAAGTCCAACAGGCACCTGATAGGGACGCTTATTTAATAATCCTCAAGGATCCACATCCACAGCAGGTTATCAAAGATTCTTTAACTTCTATAGATCTGGCACCTCCACAGTCACAGTAACAGTGCCCCATCCCACCTCCACAGTAACAGTAACAGTGCCCCATCCCACCTCCACAGTAACAGTAACAGTGCCCCATCCCACCTCCACAGTAACACTGAGCTGGAATAGCTACTGTATTTCTAGCTGGTATCCAACTGTCAACTGCCATTTACTTCTCAAGGCTAGTGCACACAGCACACTCATTTCAATTCAATACAACTCTTTTATGCCCTCTGGGCAATTAAGGAAGGCATAGTCGGATTACAGATATCAACATCCTCCTCATTTAGTACGGTATACAGACAACAGAGATCACATTCCAAGACATACAAGACAAGAGAACTGGGCACTATAAGGGTACTGTGAGGACACTCATAACTTAAACGACTAACTGAACAGGTATACGAACATCCACTAAGGCTACAGCGAGGACACTGACTGAAAGATTCACAAGACAGTAAAGTGTTCTGCCTGCCTTTCTAAAGGGAAATAAGACATTCCTCTTCAGGAACGGACTGGTCATAGGGCAAATCTGGCAAATGCCAGATGGGCTGGTTGATCTTCAGCCCAGTGGGCCTGTCTAGGCCTAATTATTATTTTTGACGCAGACTTTAAGACAAAATCAATGCCTTTTATCCATGCTTCAACAAAAACAACAAAGATCCCTGCATGAGGGCCCCCAATATCTCTCTCCAAGGCTGACGTGAGTAAGGTTTTTAAACAGGTCAACACTAGTAAGACCGATGGGACAGATGTTATTCCAGGCTGTGCGCAGACAAGCTGGCAGGCGTCCTCACTGACATTTTGAACCTCTCCTTGTGTCAGTCTGTAATCCCCACATGTTTCATTCTGACTACCATCATTACTGTTCCGAAAAACTCTAAGGCATCCTGCCACAATGACTACCGCCCTGTAGCACTCACATCTGTAATAATGAAGTGCTTTAAAAGGCTAGTCATGGCATCTCCATCATCCAAATTACATACCGCCCCAACAGATCCACTGACAACGCAAACTCAATTACATTCCACTCTGCCCTCACCCACCTAGAAAAGAGGAACACCTATGTGAGAATGCTGTTCATCGACTACAGCTCAGCGTTTAACACCATAGTGCCCTCAAAGCTCGTCACCAAGCTCAGGACCCTAGGACTGAACACCCCCCTCTGCAACTGGATCCTGGACTCCCTGACGGGGCAACCGCAGGTGGTAAGAGTAGGCAAAAACACCTCCGCCACGCTGACCCGCAACATGGGGGGCCCTTGTGTGTGGGCTTAGCCCCATCCTGTACTACCTGTTTACCCACGACTCGGTGGCCACGCACCACTTCAACTCCATCATCGAATTGGCTGACGACACGACGGTGGTCGGCCTGATCACCAACGATGATGAGACAGCCTACAGGGAGACCTGGCAGCGTGGTGCCAGAACAACAACCTCTCCCACAACGTCAGCAAGACCAAGGAGCTGATCGTGGACTTCAGGAAACAGGGGCCGGTGCACACCCCCATCCACATCGACAGTGGAGAGGGTCAGGAGCTTAACATGGTCCTCCCACACCAGCACAGTCGTGAAGAAGGCACGACACTGCCTCTTCTTCCTCAGAAATTATTTGGCATGGCACCTAAGATCCCTAGAAACTTTTACATCTGCTCCATGGAGAGCATCCTGACTGGTATATCACCGTCTGGTATAGCAACTGCACCGCCCTCGACCACAGGGCACTTTATCCTGCTACGGGTCACTATTACTCCTGTTCACATGTATTCTCAGTTTATTAGGTACACCACCCCGTTCACGAAAATGGTTCGCTCCTACAGAGAGTCATGTGGCTGTGGCTTGCTATATAAAGCAGGTAGACAGGCATTGAGGAATTCAGTTACTGTTTGATTGAACGATAGAATGGACAAAACAAGTGTCCTAAGCGACTTTGAGCATGGTATGATTGTCGGTGCCAGGCGCCGGATCAAGTATCTCAGAAACGGACAGAATCCTGGGCTTTTCACACACGACAGTGTCTAAGGTTTACAGAGAATGGTGCGACAAACAAAAAAAACATTCAGTCAGCGGCAGTCCTCTGGGCGAAAACAGCTTGTTGATGAGAGGTGGAAGGACAATGGCAAGAATGGTGCAAGCTAACAGGCGGGCCACAAACAGGCAAATAACGGCGCAGTACAACAGTGGTGTGCAGAACAGCATCTCGGAACACACAACTCATCGGTCCTTGTCATGGATGGGCTATTGCAGCAGACGACCACACCGGGTTCCACTCCTATCAGCTAAAAACAAGAAGAAGCGGCTCCACAGGACAATTGAGAAATTGAAAATCTGTTCCTGTTGCATCATGCTGATGGCAGAGACAGGCGTTTTTTTGGCGTTTATGTGACAAAATAAGCTAGTATAGTGTAGGGAATCATTGTACCATCTAAACCGCTGTGAAATATATTTTCCATAACCAAACATATTGTTGTTTCAGCTGTTTGAAGCTGGTGTTCAATATCGAAAGTAAAAGACACACAAACAAAATGGGAAGCATAGAAATAGCGCACATAGAACAGATTTACTGAGGGAATAATGGAAATGGAATGTCAAATGGAATGGCATCAAACACATAGAAACCATGTGTTTGATGTATTTGATACCATTCCACTGATTTGGTTCCAGCCATTATCACGAGCCCGTCCTCCCCAATTAAGGTCCCACCAACCTCCTGTGACTTACACAAACACACACACACACACACCACATGCTGCTTCCATACTGTTTACTATTATTATTATTATTATCAGCTACCCGTCACTTTCTGCTAATCCCTGCCTACATGTACATATCTGCATGTACCTCAATACTCCAGTATCCCTGCACATTGTACATTTAACAATGCCATTGACCCTATATATCTTCCTCTCTTTTTTCTTATTTCTCGTGTTTTCTTTACTATATATATATTTGTTTATTATCATTATTAGTCATACTATTTTGAGATTGATTACTGCACTGTTGCTTGAACTTGCAAGTTAAGCATTTAACTGTACTTGAGCATGTGACAATAAAAATTTAACTTTATTTAACTGAACTTGGGCCGGTGTGTATAAATGGCCAGGCTGATTTCTGATCTCAGCTCGTCTCTATATTTATCTTTCTACAGTATCCTTTTCTTCTCCTTGATAATTCCCAGGCCAACCCTCTGTTAATGATCTATTAATGTCAGTAAACAACAGATGTTGTGAAAGATGAGAGAAATGCAATGACTATTTGGACAGAAATGTTTTGAATGGGTTTTGTGATGTAAGATGTATGTAAACAACAAATAGTTTCCACATGACACCTTCTCATCCTGTTACATCATGGTATAGTACTATGATTCTTATCTGAAGGAACATTTAATGTTAAATTACTATGGTCCCTTGTATGAAACACCTCCAGTGTGGAAGTGACAAGAGAGAGAGAGAAATAGAGAAAGAAATAGAGAGAGAGAAATAGAATGAGGTAGAGAGAGAAAAAAATTGAGAGAGAGGGAGAGAAAAGGAGAGAGAGAGAGAGAGAGAGAGCGAGAGAGAGAGAGAGAGAGAGGGGGGGGTATATAATGAGGTAGAGAGAGAAGAAAAGAGAGAGAGCAGGATCTTGTTATTTACTGTAACTAGGAGGATTCTAAATGCAGATCTATGACAAGAGACCTGGCAATACAGAGGCAGTGCAGTTGGAGAAGCATACAATAACACCACATAAATACAAGCAAGGACTAACATATGACATCAGTTTCCTGGAAATAAAAAAAGTGATTCATTTACAGGGAAAGCTAGGCAGAGACGTCAATTCAATGTCTATTCCACATTGGTTCAACATCAGTTGATTGAAATGACGTGGAAACAACGTTGATTCAACCAGTGAGTTGCATAATTTGCATTCTGAAAAGTGACAGACTCTTTTTATGTTCAGGGTTGTGCAGATGTGGTATGAGATGAAAAGGAACAGATGAGGCCTGCTCTGTGTAGCGTGGAGAAGGAGAGACAGACAGAGGCAGTTGCAAACACAAACCTGTTGGTTTCCAAAAGAGTATTGCTGTCAATGCACTTAACAATTACTTTCTTGGCTGGGACTGAATTTGTTTTCTGTCAGTGTGTGAAGATACATAGCACACTCTGCAAACACAGAGCGAGAGAGATAAGGAGAGAGAGCGAATGAGAGAGAGAGGCGGGGAGAGAGTTGACCAAGAGTTTCGGTTGGATTGCTTCCCCTCCTCCTCCCGTTGGGCACCTGTGTCATGTCATCACCATGGTGATGGCATGCATTGCCTGCTCTATCTTGGTAAACATGCCTCCCATAGCAATGGACCAGTAAAAGAGACGCGACCTTAGCTCAGACTTCTCTAAACTGATAGTGTTTTTCTCTTTGTTGGTTTCAGCTCGTCATAGATCAGACCATGGCAGCAGGGGCCACAGAGAGAACACACAGCACACAAAACCTGATCCTAAATAAACTTTAACAGAGAGGGAGAAGGGACATGCATGCACCATCTCACTACTAGAGCGTGTTGTTTTAGCCTCATCCCCAGCTCAATTGTTAACGCATGTAGAAAGAGTGCCAGCTGGTGGACGAGATTAGTCTTGTTTAGGGCCTAGACTATTCTACAACTGATGACGGTAGATAGGCCTGTGATACAGCCTGGATTCGAACCAGGGTGTCTGTAGTGACGCCTCAAGCACTGAGATGCAGTGCCTTAGACCTCCGCTCCACTCTGGAGTCCAATGAT